>VXAY01004732.1:35745-52977 GCA_013399855.1 Oxyruncus cristatus | reverse complement strand
AAAAAAAGTGGTGATATTTCAGAGAGAATGACCTCTTTGAAAGAACTTCTTTCTTTTTAGCATCTTTCTCTGTTAATAATGTGTGTCTCAGATAGCCTTTTGGAGCGCTCTAAATGGTGTTTTAAATTGGCATAGTCTTAGAAAAAAAATTCTTCCTTTATCTATGCCTGTCAACAGTCTGTATATTAATGCATTTTTTGTAGTCTTCAACAAGATAAGCTCTGTGTCTCCAATGTTCATTCTCCATTATTTCAAAATCATCAGATAAAAAAACCCAAACCAAACCAAAACATAAAATCTCCTGTCTTTTAAAATTTCAAGCTGATTCACAAAGAGAAAATCAGATTCCTCATAACAGCAAGTACCATTATGACTGCACAGTCTTCTTGTTTCTCAGTATTTTCTCCCCACTGAATACTCAAACTTTCTACCCTGAAATTCAGACTGCATCAAGCCTTTGGTTGTTAGATCCCAGAGTAATTGTGTACTTCACTTCCACTTTGGCCTTTGATACAGGTTTCTTCCAACATAATCATGCCATCGCTGATCAATTTAGGGAGACTCGTGAGAGAAGAAGACAAAAATTTCACAGTATTGGGACCTAGCCTGTAGCACTCACTCCCACAGATGCTGAGAATTCCCACAGACTTCACGTTTTTCAAAACTAAATATAAAACATGTTTTTATTTAGCTTTCCCCCGATAAGGTATTTTCACTGGAAGATATGCATACAGCCTTCCTCTTTACCACAGATATTTGCACACCAGCACCTCCTTCCTTCACTCCCCTCAAAAACAAACAAACAAAAAAACCCTACAACCAAATCCCCACCCCAATTAATTAAGCTACATCTGTCATACGGCAAGAATGGGAGAAAAGGAGTAGAAGAACTAGGATCGCTGCTGTTTCTTCTATTTTTAAATACTCCAGAGGCACTTTGACTCTATGGTGATGAGGATATATATGTATCTAGATAGTTAATTCCTTAGTCCTCTAAGGGAGTCACTGAAAAATAAATGTTGATATATAATTGACTCATAGACATATTGCCTCTGGCAATATGTTATAGAAATGGCACCATGAGATCGAGGGAAACAGATCACAGATTTTAGTAACTGACACTTCGCATTTTGTAAGTTTATCCCTATATATTTCAAATGTTAATTGGGATTATAAATCTTTCTACATTTGAGTGAGGTTGGGCTTCATCTCCTTGACAGTAACCTAGTATTATATTTTCAACTTACAGAATTAAAATGACTAATATCAGCATGAGTTTGAATAGTAAAATTGCATGTTAATTGTAAATTCACAATTAAAACCGACACTTGCTCTGACATGTGACTGCATGAACATTGTGGTGGTAAAATGCTAGCAGTGCTTTTTTGACGCTGCATATATAATTAGAAAAGAATTGCTACCTCCTGTCAGGGTTTTCCGTCTAACTGTAGGGTTTGTTTTCCTTCTCTTTTGTTAATATTGCATTTCTGAGGATGTTTTATTGGTTCAACCAATAACAAATAGTATTCTGAAATTAAGGAGAAAGAAATTGGTTAGTGTGTTTATTGTTGCGTGTATAGCACAGAAAATAAAATGGGAAATACTGTAATTTGAAGGCAGAGATTTGGGAAGCATTCTGAGCAGTGATTCAGTGACAATGTCTATATAGTTAACATTTTTAAGTTTGCCTCCTTGAGGGGTATGGTACCTATCAAACTGTCTTTCTGACAAGACAGCACTCTACTCAGATATGAATAGATAATGCACTTAAAAGTGTGTGGGGGGAGAAAAATCACAGAATAATATAAAACAACAGTTAGTAGAAGGCATAGCTTTAAATACAGATGGGTTGTAATTCATGTCAGGGAGACTTGTACAGTTTTAGAATCTTAAGAGACCATATGTGGGGGCAGGTAGTGGGAGGAATACAAAATTTGTGGGTTTAAAAAATAACAACAGAAAACCTGTGGTAAAGTTCTAAAAAAAGATTATGTTAATTTGTGATTCATTGCCAAATGTAACCAGGGATTCATAGCACCAATTAAATCAAGTGTTCTAATTAAAATGTGGTTTTGTTTTAGTCCATGGAAGTTGCAGGAAGTTAGCGATAATGTGCTTTTCTATACTACCTAATAATTTTAAAGTTTCAAGGATGAAGAAGAACGTTGAAAAAAGGAGAAAGAAGGTTTCGCAGTAAAGTAAAAAAAAAAAACATACATAAGATCAGAGCTGTCTCTGTCATGCATGCAGTTTTGACCTTGAATGACTCATCAAACTTGTATTTCTTGGCTTGATGTCAATGTTTTTGAGACTGAGAATCCATTATCCCTGTGTCAAGTTTGTACCACACTTGGAGGAGGACTAGATCTGTGCTGTTGCACAAGGTTTAGCTCAAATACGGTGTACTGTGGGTAGTGTTCCATGGATGCTTCAGAATCAAAGGAGATATGTCTAGAGAAACACCTCAAAAGGGAGGACCAGGAGTTTAAGGTGTGTAACATCTATATGTAGAAATTAATCTACAATTATTGACAGAGCATGATCTCTCTTACTTGAATTTTACGTCAAGAGAAGGAAATATGTATCATCAGATTTTCAAATTGCCTGGTATATACACATTTATGTGGTTCTAAATTTCTCATTTGGACTTTAGCACTCAAAAAAACAACCCAAAACAAAACAAAACCCAAAACAACCCCAAGTAAGACTGTTAACTATGAAAGTGTCCTATCTTTGGTCATGAAGATCCTGTGATGCACAAGACTAAGTATCCATATTTATAAAAACCTTGATGCATGTAATACACGTGAGTAGTACTAGATATTTAGTCACTTTTTCTTGCAATGTTTATTTATCAGCTGGCATAATCTACAAATTTCTCATAAGTCTCATCAATTGTATTGAGGAGTTTAAATTCTGCAAAAAGTTTTACCTGGCTTTACCTGAGGTGAATTGGAACCAACTGACAAACACTAAGCTATTTTATTTCTTCAGCATTGTAATTTTTAAAGCAATAGTAGTGAATTGTTTCACAGATATCATCAGCTCAAGATACAGCTTCAGGAGATTCAGGGAGAATCACTAATCTGGAAAACAAGAATCCTGCACCCAGAATGGCCCTTAGCTGTTTTAGAATGGGTCATGTCAGAATCTGTATGAAACAGCATACGACCTTTGGTTCTTTCATACACAACAGGAGTGCCTACATTTCGTGGAACACAAGAGGCTTTCTAAGTGCAAAATAGCATCACATACAAGTCACAGAAAAATTTAAGTACGAGATAGATCCCTGAAAAAGCTGTACTATCTCTGTTGACATTTGAAGACCTTGCATACTCGCAAAATGCAAAAAAGAAATGTCCTTGATGACTTAGAGAGTTTAAATAAATTGTACAAACAATTAAAACATAGTCATGTAAAGTATTACATTTCATATGTTTCTTGGAAATAACGTAGTAAATTCAATAATGTAGATAACACAGTAAATTGTGAGTCCATCCTCAAGTAGGAAAAAATCAAAAGCATGTTTGCTGTAAACCAGTAGTGTAAGAACAATTTAAATAGTTTAATAGTACTTAAGCTTTTTATATCACACCTGAAATTTTCTTACTACCCTATAAATAATAATGAAAATTAAGAGGAGATTTCAATTTGATTTTTTTTATTTGTTTTGCTTTTATTTTCCTCTTTGTGATTAAAGAAAGGACAAGGTTTATTTAGAAATTTTCTTAGAAGATAAAGTTTCTGAAACACCTGTTCAGGCACTCAGAAGAATAACCAGGCATACAGCCAAAGGGCTGGTGCGAGAGAGACAAAAGACACAAGATGATCAGCGTAATAATTAATACTAATTTTATTTATAAGGTTCCATTACCCTCTCTACCCAAGTCCCTGTTGGAGCATACGTGGAGCTTGACATCATAATTAGACAACTGGAGACAAAGCCAAAAGCATTTACAAGGAGAATAACGTTTCACTAACAACGGCATCCCTTGGGCCTAGAGAGGGGCAGCAGTCAGAGTGAAATACCAGATCTGCATTGTTCATACTCACCAAAAAATTACTCACTCCTTGGGGTTTATGGGCCCTCTGAAGGCCCAAGGGGGTGACTTCCCGCACTACATAAGGCAACAAGCAAACAAATAATCCCCCAAAATGTGGCACAGTATTAGAAACAAGCTCAGAGTCCTAAAACCTTAAGGACAGAATTACAAAGTCTTGCAGATGAACAGGAATGAAGAGTGGTGAATGGTTCCGAGGTAGGAAGATGTCAGCAGAGGCAGGTAGAGAGGTAGGCAGGCCCCCAGGAGACACAGAAACCTTCATCATACAGGAGAGAAAACTGTGGTTCCTGCTGTAAAGAAGAGTTTCCATTTTTGTCATTAATTGAGTAGAACTGTTCTTTTTTTTTTTGGGTTAAAAATAAAAGGCTATGTAGGAAGTTTGGGGGCAGAATGATTGTGGTACTTGTTTTGGCTGGCAGTAGCAGTAAAAGCCTGCAGGAAAATATTTAGTGTTCAAAAAATGTGAAGCAGGCTAATATAGGTATGTACTCGAGGAGTTCAGACAACATCAGCAACACAACATTTGACAGTTCTGTAGTAAGAGAAAAATTTCAAGGGCATCAACAGGTACATAGAACCCAAAGTGTGGCCACACTTTTAAGGAAAACACCTTCCTCATTTTTTTTGTTCTTAGCCTAGGTTTAAGGAGTATGATTAACTCCTTTTCTGTTGCTGAAACATTTTTTATTCATATTGCTGAAACTTTTCTATTCACTTGCTGATAGCTTTTAGAGAGTCCAGCAACATTCAGGCTGGTCTGGGCTGTGATAAGTGAGTGTATAAACAGAAAGTCACAGCCTTATGATTATATGGTTTTATGACATATATATGGTTTTATGACTAATATCCCTTTTTCCTTCTACTAGTATTACAGAGCAACAGCACCTGAGAGAAAATGTTGGGTTTGTGCATCACCAGCAGAGTCCATGGTCAGAGGCTAGGTGTGATGTACACATGCACAGTCCTGCTGATTTTCAGCGGCACTGAGAAAGCACCCTTGTCATCTCTTTCAGTGAAGCCCTGATAGCATAAACTGGAGGGGATTGCCACATTCTAGTGAGATTGCAATTTGGACTCCTGAGCTTTTATTGCTAGAGGGGATGTTTGAGAAGAGATGAGCTTATCTTTACTTTTAAGTGTAAATTGACAGATAGGAATGGAGTGTTCTCCCCCCTCTCAAACCAATCTGAGATCAAGATTTTAAAGTGATTCCACACAGAAGAACTGAATGCTGACACACAGGAACTTCTACTGGTGGGTAGTTTGAGTGAAGATCTTTGCCTGAATGAAGCTTCAAAGGCAATCAGATATTCCTTTTTTGAAATACCCCAAGAAATTTTTTTTGTCTCATAGGTAGAGACTTTGAACGATGAAAATTATGCTCTTGAGCTAACTTATAACTCATTAAACAAATCACAGATTCTCAGAAATTCTCGAATTCTACTATGGTTAGAGCACCCTTGGAAGTTTAAAACTGACAAAGATGTGAGGTGTAGTCTGAAGGACCTGCTATTTCTGAGTAAAGCGACAATGTATTTCTTTTAACAATAAGAAGTACATAAGAAACTGTCCAAATCCTCTGATGAAATTGTAACCACATAAGAAATGTTTTGCAGAACTAACATCCACATCTGTTGTTTTTTTCCCCTCACATCAAGTGCAAATACAACTGTACTCTGATGCACTGTGTGAATGAAACATTGAAATTTCTATGAAGAAAGCCTGAAAAAAAAATTACTTATTTTTTGTGTAACAAAAAGTAAGTCTTCATCCAATGAAATATTTGTGTACATTCTTTTTTTATCTGAATATTTAAAAAATTCTTCATTTCAGCTAACAGTATAAGGTTAGGTTTCAAATTTTTTAGGGGTTTTTTTATCTGGTTTTGGAGGTGATCTCTGTCAAATATGCAAAAGTTCAAAAATTGAAAGTTAACCAAATGTTCAAAGGATTTTTTTTGGCATTTAATAGGTAGTTTATGCTATCCTAAGAGATCCAAAAATATAAACATAATTAGTTTTATATCAGAATTCGTAGTCATAATTTTTTCTTTGTTACTCCAGAACAAAATATTTCTGCAACCCATGCATTTTCATATGTTTGTGTTTTAAACAATAATGCTTTTCTACATAAATAAATGGTCTTCCAGTAATTTAAGATTTTTATAAAAAAGCCTGTATATTTTAATAAGAGTATTAAAGCTAGCACTAAACTCAACTAAGAAAAGACATTTGAGAAAAATAAAATCATTCTATTTGTTTATGTAAATTAAGAAATCATGTAGTAGAGAGGAGATACCTTTTTTTCCCTTCTAGTAAGTAGTTAAGTTTAATTCTATAGACCTATCTAAATGTGAGCTGCCTTCTCCGGTAAGTCCTATGCCAGTTCCCTGAATAAATTGAAATTTGCTCTCAGAGTAAAATTTCTCCTTTAGACCTTCCCGCATGAATTGGAACCTGAACGTCACTTCTACATCTGAGACAACCATTGATTGTCACGCACTCATCAGTTCTTCTGTATTAGTAAAGCTAGCTGTAAGTGGACCCACTATTGGTTGGACCACCTAGTACACGTATCATCCTCCAGAAATCTCCTTGGTTGCTTGTGTTTCTAGTAGATAGTAACACTTTTACTCTCCTGATGTATAAACTTACTACCAGGTCAATTAGCATTCAGAAAAGGAGACACAGTCAAGTACTCATTTGACTTTTCATTATTTGTGATTTGTGATTTGTGAATATATTAAAAAAAATAAAAGCAAACTAAACAAAAACAACAAACCCTTACTATAGAAAAGATAAGAGGTTTAATCTACCTTGTAAACATTATTTAATGCCTCTAATACACAAAACTTCAAGCAGCTAATTATATGTTTTAAAGACCAGATAGACTACTTTTAACCCCCCCACTAAGGTTTCTGGAGTTTAAATGCTTCACAGAATCAAAACTACTTTTTTAGACTCCATTTTGAAAATAAGGTCAATGAATATGAGTTAGTGTTCTGTTGTCATCATCCTTGTGTCCACCTGCATGCTCTCCACTGTGAGGGAGAAGATCCTGGGACTGAAACAAAAGCTGACAGCAAAGGCAGATGTTCTTAATAAAGGTTAGAAAGTTTTCAAGAGGCAGTTTCAAGCATAAATAAGAGGATTGAAGTTGTATGTAATGGGGTATTCCAAACTGATTTGAGAGCTAAAAACTCGGAAAATATGTTATCAAACCCAAGATGCCATGAGGACTATATTGATATACAATCAATACAACCCCTTCAAGGCCAAATGAACAGAAAGGTGAATATGATGAAGATGAATTAACCTATTGGCATTTCAGAAGGCCCGGAATCCAATGATATAAAACTTCCTGAAGTTGTTAGAGAGACCACGCTTGGCAAATATTTTGTTTTGAATGTTCAATATTGTTAAGTCAGTGACCAACTCATATAATAACCTAAAGTCGAGAAGACGGTGTAAGAATATACACTGACTCTCATTGTTTCCCTCAACAATAACACAGAGAACAACAAGTAAGAAACATCAGCAAGCAAAAATGGGACATCCTGAAAGAGAAGAAAACACGAATTCCAAATATATGGACTTGATTCTTGAATTAGACTGGCTTAATTCTGTAAAAATGAAGGAAGTGCCCAGATTTATAAGGTTTGTGTTATCTACAACCTGTAAGATATAGCCCTGGTAACTGTTTACTTCCCTTCACCGTTATTCTGGGGGACAAATAGTTTCTCTATGAGCTTGTCATGGTTTAGCCCATTCCCCCTCCGTCCTGGAGGAAAAGATGGATAATTCCAGGTGAAATTCCAGCTAGGTAGCCAATCGGAGACTTTTGTGACGTTTCTACGAATGACATATTTAACAAACCAGAAGAGAAGACGTATGGCGCAGAAGAAATTCCAGCCCAGGGAGGACCAGCAGAGAATGAGAGACAGAGATGTAGTCTCCAAGGTCAGTGTTACAGGAGGGGGGAGGAGAGGTCCAGGGAGGCCCCCTCTCCCCTCCCAGCAGGGGAAAAGACTTTAAAATTAAAACTCCTGCCACCTGTGGAAAATTATTTGGAGTGAAGAGACTTTCGTGTGAGTTTCCCCCGCTGGGAGGCCTGGATGGCCCAGGGAGGGCAGAGATGGCTTGAGGCCAAGACTGAATCACCTAAAATCTGTATGTAGCGAGCTGCAGAAGAATTGCAGCCAAGGAATGGTGGAGAAGCAGAAATTCTCCTATGAGGGGCCAAGCCCTCTGACGACCTTGGGACTTTGTCCAAAAGCTGAGCCTAACAGTAAGCCCCTGTACCAGGAGCCCAGTGCAAGTTCGGACCTGGTGTGATGGCAGATGACCCCTTTCACTGCAAGTGGGGGAGCGGTGGTGAAGTTGGAGTAACCAGCCATGGCCAAGAACCAAGACTGAGCATCTGGCCAAAAGCAGAGAGTCAGAAGAATTTCAGAAAGGAAAAGAGAAGAAGCTACTTGGAGCAGCAGAAGCACAGCATTGGAGAGTGTTCCAGGTATGGACTGAGCCAAAAGAAAGCCCATAACCCCTGTGACCCAGCAAGGCGTGGTGAGTCTAAGGAAACCCCCCTGAAACTCCTCATGGAAGAAACCTCCACAGAGCCCTGGACCCCGTGGTGACGATGTGTAAACTCTCAGCAGCCACGGACAAACAGCTAGAGGTGGGAGTCAAACTCCCCTGCATTCCAATGGAAAGAGAGAGAGAGATTTTTTTGAACTGCAGCGATTTGGAACTGTTACCTTAAAGACTTTTTGTTTCCCTTCTCCTTCTTCCTCTGGACTGCTTTTGAGGAAGAGAAGGGGTGGAGGGGTGGTACTTGTAAATATGTAAGTTTGTTATTATAGGAAAACTAGTTAGAGTTATTGTGCATAAAAGTATTTCCTTAGTTCCTATCGTGTAGTAATAAATTTTAATATTAATTCCCATGTCAAGGAGATCTGTTTTGTCTATGCAAACACTTCTTACTTATTAGCAAAATATATGGGTTGATAAAAACATGCAGAAAGCAAAGGGCTAAACCTTGACAGAGCTGAAAATTAACCTTCTCTGAATGGTAAATCTACGGATTTTCTATATGCAGTTGCAAATTGCAAAGAACTTCTGTTTTGTAATGATCATCATTTCCTTGCTTTGAGTTGATGTAATAAATTTTTATGTTTACATACTCTGCAACTGCATGTGGGCAATATCAGAGGTTATTTTTTTTTTCACTTTAGTTGAGCTGGAATGCACAGATGCCATGGGCCTAGCAGTCCCAATGCCAGCCTGAGAAGGGCAAAGAGTCTTGTCCTGGCCATATCGGATGGGGATAACTTCTCTGGGGCTATGCCAAGGGTCCTGTTGCTTAACTGAGGCAGTAAGAGCCTGAGCTGAAGTTTTTAGCGGTGGGCTAAATAATTAATCATAACCGAATAAGGTATTCATTACATATTACATAAGCTACCAAAATAAAAAACTCCTTGGTGACCACATCTTTAGCATTATGTTCAAAGCATTTAAGACTCAGCTCCCAGAAGTCTAAAATACTAGATTAAACTTCTTTCATACGGAGAACTTTTCAAAACTTGATTTATTTAATAACTTTAGTTAGAGGGAATTGGAAGGGTTTTATTTGTTATTGATTCTTTGGAATTGAGAAAGAAGGACATTAAGTACTTTTGAGATTCTGATTTCTTTTAAGCAGACATTATATTCTACTCTACTTCACTCTCATGATGCAATTTAAAGAAAAAAGTTTCTTCTGTTAGTACCTGTACTGCTAAGGTCAGACTATTGGAAGAACTCATCTGGAAATGCTCGTGGGCCTGATTCTGAGTTTATAGAAACATTTTACATCTGGTCTAACACTAATGAAACTAACGTAGAGGAGACCATAATTAGGGTCTTGAAAGACAAAACCAATCTCTGTTTTTATTATATTGTTTAAGTTTTTAAGTGTTTTGGTGTTTTTTTTTTTTTGTTTTTTTTTTTTTTAAGTTTTTAAGACCTAAAAATAATGGTTTAGAATCTGGTGGTTTACTTGCAGTCTAGCAGTGTCATTGTGTGTGTGATTTTTGGTGTATAACCCTATGGAGCCTATTAACCTTTGTCATAGCTGGAGCAGTATTAGAACGTACATTGGCTGGGTTCTTTCTCAAGCAATTTATTAGGATAAATCTAAGCGTTGCAATGGGTCAGAACATGGAAAGCATTGTATATCTCTGCTACTCATGGTTCTAATCACAATTGGTGGGTTAAGGGTTGTTTGCCTTCTTGCACTCTCTCGTTATAGTATTGTGTTGGGCACTGCACAAGCTTTTGTAGGAGACATTCTAAATAGGTAAGACAGTCCAAGAGACTGTACGGGAAAGATTTTTCTAGTGACAAATGAAAGCAGAACTTTAGTGAAAGTGCGAACAAAAATGCTTAAATTTTCCATTAAGCATCTCACTCCCTTTTCAGCTTCACTTTGCTTTTTATACTCAGCATTTTTTTACAGAGCAATCGGATTTATCCATGACTCATTTGGAAACTGACAAAGTACATTGGAATTTCTGGATAGTATGTTATTCTAAGTCCAACAGTGGAGAGACATTAGCGTAATACTACCTCTTGATTTATCAAAATTACTTGTAATATGCAAGCAATCTTACAACAATAATGACACATATATTTATTATGTCATTTTATATCTGGCAGAATGTAGACTCTATCTGATCTTCTGTGAATGATTCAGGATGATATGAACAAGAATTGCTATGCTGTTTCACTAATAGATAAGAACAATAAAATCTGTGAAACCCTGGCATGGTCTGTGCATCAGTTTCCTTGTAGTGTATTCAGTGCTTCACACTGAAAACGTGAAAAGTTCCCTGTTTACAATGGTTTAAATTATGACCTTTTCTATTTTAGCAGTTAGCATTTATCAACTACAGTTTCAAAAGTATTTCACTCTAAGTAATCAAGAAAAAAATTGTGGTGGGTGGGCGAACTATTTCCTGAGTGTGAGTTTTACCTCTTGGAAGACTATCAGTGTTTCTTTGAGAATACACTTACAAAGAGAATTGTTATTAGGAAATTTTAGTGTGGAACTTTACCCAGAAAAGTAGATATTTTCATCTGCTGAAATGCCTAATGAATTTTAACTTTAAAAGGTTTAAAATATTTTTTTCTTTGGCACATCATTATAGTATTTTTCCTATAAAACTTCGAAGCCAGTCTATTGAGTATGCAAAGTCTGCATCACATCTTAAAATATTGCTTTCTCTGGCAATATTTTTCCAACAGCAGTGACACTTCAGATTTAATTTTCTTCATCCATAGGCTTTAATGTTGCTTCACCATCATTATGCTTGCCAACACCAGCATTGGCACTATATAGCTGTGTGAAACTGTATCACTTACCTAATGTCATAACAAATTGCTGAAAATACTGATCATTCAGGCCCAGGCTGTACAATGTCTCTCATCTATCCTCTCTACAAGAAAGTTTCACTTTGACCTGAATTTTCCTTCACTGCTTATAGATCTAGTATTGCAAATCATAGATTTCTAGACTGCTGAATCATGAAAGCAGGTTTGTAGGAAAGAGATTTCCATAAACAAGAAATGGCTTTTAGATTAATCTGTGGAAGTACATCCACTATTCCCCTTGCCCCCGCCCTCCTCCTCCCCCCATTTTTCTTTCTTATTCTTCATCTGATCTTTTCTTGTCTTTCCCATCTCACAGTTCTTGGTCATGTTCAAAAATATGCATTATATGTGTCAACTTTTTGCTAGTAACTTTATTGATGATCTACATTTGGAGAAACAGTGAGATTAATTCCAGCTCATAGTTGGTTTCCTACAGATCTGTGCAATAATATAGGGGATTTTGTTCAGTTTTTATGCATAAGCTTACGAAAATGTCATCAAGTTTCTTTTGATCTTTCAGTTATGTTAGGAAAGTAGAGGCATTGTAGCTGACAAAACCCTGCTTGGCACCTCAGCACGTTTACTTCTCCACAACTGGAGGAATGATTTCAAGAACATTGTAACTTTTGCACTACTTTTCATATTACATACACACATACGTACTGTTTTCCATTAAGAGTTCATCAAATCAAACAGAAAAGTTGCAGAGAATGTTGTGAGCTATGAGTCTTGGCTTTCAGTGGAAACTGAGAGCTCTTAAGTATTATGTACAGCTAGTACCCGAAGTATGTTATGATTTAAGAATGGTGTCTTATCTGCAGATATAAACTTATTTCTGCAATGAAAGCAGAAAAGTTATAACCGGTGCTAGAACATAACAAACAGTCATGGCCTCAGTTATAGTTTCAAGAGGTAATACCAAAAAAAACTAAATAGTCTATTGAAATCTAACTGGACCTCAGGAGAAAAAAAAAAAAAAAAAAAAAAGGTCAACTTTTCACCAAATTAGACAGAACAAGCATTCCTCTTTACCGAACACTATGAAATGTTGCTGACAAAAAGACCTATCATTCTTTAAAATAATTAATTTCACTAAAGATTCTATTCTTCACCTAATTTCTATTAAAATGTATTTTAAAAGCCATATACACAACATTTTATGTTGCATAGATCTGGTCTATTGATTCTAAGGCTATAAAACTTTTGGGTTTAAGTCATGGAGAAATTATAGAGATATCCATCAAACCCTAAAAATAAAAGGTAAAGTAAGCCAAGAAAAAAAAAGGTATTTTATGGTTCATGAAGACATGACTCGATGTATAAAAAATCAGCATGTATTACATTAGTCCACAAACTAAAAATAATATGCTTATCTGATACACACTTCACCAGGACAGAACCAAAAGCTTTTCTTTCTTTAAACTGTTAGTATAATAGAGAGGAAGGTCATTATTAAAAGACCACAAAAGGAATTATGATATTTTTTATTATGAGGTATATCACTACCTGCCTTAAGGAGTTCTGCCATCATTTATCTTTTTTTTTTTCCCAAAAAAGTATCACTTTATTCTCTCATTTTCATAGTTTACTTTATTTTTAACACTTCACTTCTTTTTATTCAAGGATGTAAAACATATGCTCAAGATATCTTGTAGGAATTAGTGAAAAAAAGAGGCTTCAAGGTGAGAACAACATTGTTTTTTTCCTTTAATTTCAGAAATCTAAAGTTATCTTCAATCTGTACTCCAACTGTATAAGAAACTCAGGCAAAATATCAGTAGGTGGATTAATGAAACACTTGTCAAGCTCTTCCCAGGTTCTCTGCTTAAGAACAGAGATGAGGTTACTCATTTGGAGACCAATCCTGTCCTCACTAAATTAAATGGGAAAATCTTGCTTTATCTTCAGTACTGCAGACCAGAATCTAAATTCATAACAGACTAAAATCTGATTATACTTCAATGCATGTTTTAATGCAGACTGAAATCCCTGGAATATTTCAAGGCTCATCTGAACGTTGGTATTGAAATACTGCTCAGACATGTGGTCTGGTCAGATGGGCTTTCAAATCTATCATCTGAAAAGGAATTATAATAACACAAACATATATTGATAGAGCCCTCTGTATTCATTCCCAGGTTGATCTCTAGCACTTAAAAATCTACTTTTGACACAAAAACATTAGGCTGGTTTTCCTTTTTTTTTGTTTTCTCCTTAAGCAGGTTGCCTAGTCAGAAGTAAGAGTGTTCTGTAGAATCGCACTGAAGAGTTGTTTCTTTAGTGAATGATTGTTATTCCAGGGAAGTAACAACGGACAGCAGTTCTACAAATTCAAACACAGAGGCCTAAACAGAGTTTTACAGAGAGAGGGCACAATAGCTTAAGACTGCCAGATCTAAACACTCCGACCCAGGCTCTACAGTTTAAATGTTCAAGATTTCTACCTGATGTTATTAAAAATAGATGCAATTCTTTTGTACAGTGTGAAACTGTTAACACATAAGAGGTTAGAAACAAAGAAAAAATATGGCATTCAGTCATGAAGGAAAAAATACATTCTAGATAATGAGGATACACAGACCCATTTCATTCCCTGAAAAAAAGAAAAAAGACAATTAAGAAGATATTGCATGACATTTAGTTTGAATATTTTATTTTTCTTTTTAAACATTTTTAATGAAAGTACTACCAGATACAAGTATGATTTCCAAATTATTTTAAAGTAAATATATTAGGAAATATGGTTGTTGTTCTATAAATGAACATAGTGAATATACAAATATCACTGTACTGAAATAAACTTTTGTTTTTCCCACATTAATATCTTCTGTCATGCTTCCTGAAGTACAGCTCTTCCTCAGAAAAATTCCCATTATGACCCATGACGTGTTTGGCTGATGGGTGCATACCTACCTGTTGCATGCAAAGAAACTTAGTTTTAGCAACTTGAAAATGAAAGATTATATCAGCAAGTTTATTTTTAGGAACCCTGCAGTTCAAAGGTAGGAAACACCCGCACAAAGATGAATTCCTCTCATTTTGTCAGCAAGTTAATTCACATATATGAATGCATTTCTTTCTTAATTTCTCTCATCAGATGCACATTTGGAGTACGTGTAGCTTACAGATGCAGACTTTGAACAGTGAGCAATTATGTTTTACACACAGTGAGAAAAAAAATACATATCGTTTCCCTGTCCCTCTTAAAACATGATTATTGTGAAAGTATATTAACACTAGCACTGTGTAACTTCTCATTTGTGCATTTTATTTTTTCACCAGAATAAAATAATTAGCTCTGACCAGTGCGAATAAGGAAGGAGCTTGCACTGACAAACCCGTGTCAGACAAATTAATCATGTGAGGATACCAGGGCTTCAGAGATGCTCACAGGCACCTGGTCTTTGCAGAAATGGCCCTTTTTGCCTTCCAGGTGGTTACAAATTGCTGAGTCATCTTCTCAGTTTCCTGCGGGAGATGTTAGACTCTGTCCCAGAATAAAATGATCAAGAGCAGTTTCACAAAGCATTTCTTGCTATGTATTTTCCTGTGTATTTCCTATTCCTTTTATCTCATAACTTTTATTTTGGGATGGGACGATTAAACTTCTTTCAGTTCATTGTGGTCATAAATATGCTACATACCAAAATGTCTACAGCTTTTCTTTTTCTTTGCAGATGTTAGTCCATGAAAGCAGAGGTCTGAGGACTGAAGCTGGTTGAAAAAAAGAAGCATGTGAGCCCACAGAGACCTAAAGGTGGAAGAAAAATATGATGATATTTTGCATCTTAAAACTGTCAGGTTTGCAGTTTTTCTGGGCTTGCATGTTCTTTTTTCTCCAGCTTCATTATAATTTTTTTTTTTTTTTTTAATGTCCCACCTCAGCCATACTTTTCACGCACGGCTTGCAAAAAAGAAATAGATTATGCCCAAAAAGAAGTGCTGGTGATGTACAAACCAGCATATTTACTACTATAACTAAATTCTAAAAAAAGCAAATATGCAAATCACCTTTCCTACTGTATTTGTTGGGTATAGCTGCAGCACTGGCTCTATGTTAAACTTCAGTTATTTCAGATGGTAGAGGTCAAAAGATTTCGCAAACACTGTGGCTTGGAGATTTTGTTAACTGATATATATTAACTTCTAAATTAATATTTGGAACATTTTATTTTTATTTATAGTTTATTTCTATGTGTTTTTGTATGCACATGAATTTTCTTCCAGTTGCTCTCATGTGGCCAACTTCACAACAATTTCTAATATTAAATTCACCCCAGCCTTCACAAATTTTAAAAAGCCAGTTGTAATTCTCAGGATGGAGAATAGGTGGTTCATTTGGGCTTCACAGCTAATTCTCATGAAGTGACCTCTTTAAGATATGATGCTGCACAAAACTTTGGTACTCATGAAATACAATACTCCTGGAAGAATTTTGCAGTGAAATGAAGAAATAAGACATAGTAAGCTGGAAAAAAATCTAAGTCAAAGGAAAAAATAAGGGAAAGGACTGAAGATTGAAAGGAACATAGCAATGAAAGATACATAATTCCAATTTGATAAGGGGTGTTAAGATGTTACACACATTTTCTACTAATTTTCTACTGCAATTAGCTGTGTTTTAGTGTATAGATGAAATCAGTTTTAAAATCAGTAGCGTTATCATATTTAATTATAGTTTAAAGCAATACCTAGATGTGATCTACCAAAGGGTAAAGCACCACTGGGAGGAAAAACGGGGAAGGAAATACTTTTCTATTCTTCTATTGTCCTTCCCACCCCTCCCCCCAAACTCTGAACCTTCGTGCTTCAAACTAGGTCAAATTGAGTGGAAGTGAACCTTAAAGAAAAGCCGGCAATGCTCAGTACCAGGTGTACCAGGAGTTCTTCACCGCCTGTACTCTTTTAAGGGTAGCGCTCCAGTTTGCGCAGGGTGAACTTCGGAGATGAAATCGTACCCACAGGCGGACGGCGCGCCCTCTGCCACCTCTAAGACGAGGAAGATCCCCCTCTGCCCCGTTTTCAGGTTGCGGGGTGACTGCGTCCCCTGACCTCCTGCCGTGCGGTGCCCGCTGGCCGAGCCCCGTCCGCCCCACGCCGCCTCCGCGGCCCCCGCTGGGATGTTTCACTCCGCGGCTTTCCCCGGGGGTAACTGTGACTGCGCTGAGCTTTGGAGAGGTTTAGGCCCGCGCAGTGCCTCTCTTCAGGTTTAATCTGGTGCCAGAGCACGAGGAGATGGTTACGGCTCAGCTACCGTGGAGTAGCAGGTGACCAGCAAGCTAGAACTGCACAGCTACGGGTTGGGAAAGGCGTATCATGGAAAGAAATCATCTTCATTCAAGACATCCCGTGGGGAGAGAAAGCGTCTCTTAAACCCAAGAAATCAATAAGGAGGTACCTGGCACACTGAACAAAGTTTTATTTTAATGCAGATGAAATGAAAATTAAAACAAACATGCAAAACCAAAACAACAACAAAAACCCCTAAACCAAAAAAAACCCAATCAAACTTCACAAAACACAAAGGTACCCCAACAACAAAATCCCTTCTTTTAGTCTTGCATAAACGGTTTAACATCTGTTAAAAGCATTTGTGCATTGTTGTGGGGAGGCAAATGATTGCAAATGCTCCTCTTGGAAGACAGTATTGACCTGCGTTAGAAATACCTTCGTAAATTAAATCTCGATGGGATCTATTTCTGGAAAAAATCTTAATTAAAAATAGAGCAAAGACAAAATTGTACTCAAAACAGAATGAA
>VXAY01004732.1:0-15133 GCA_013399855.1 Oxyruncus cristatus | reverse complement strand
TTTTTTTTTTTTTTTAAATACATTTTGAGATCAATTTGTACAAAACTGTATTTTAATTTTTCCAGTGTTTTATTCTTACACTTTTACTAAATTGCTGACTTACCGTTTATCCATCTGTTTCCTTCTGAAAGTTTTTGTGAACCTGAATAACTAGAATTGCATATTTGACCAGGTCAGAAAGAAGTGGTATAGTATGCATACAAGCTAGATGACCTTAAGTTGAAGCCCTAAAATTTTTTTTCTTTTTAAATGAATATTCCCACACTTGCTGGTAGCATTCAGATGTGTGGTTTATCTGAATTATTAGCTTCCTTTTGAGTGCTTTTGTTAGGGTTTTTTTCTATTTTTGTATACTTTATTATCACAGAATCACAGAACACACTGAGCTGGAGGGGACCCATAAGGATCATTGAGTCCAGCTCCTGCATGGCCCCGCACAGGACCATCCCCAGGAGTCACATCATGTGCCTGAGAGTATCATCCAAATGCTTCTTGAAGTCTGTCAGGCTTGGTGCTGTGACCCTGGGGAGCCTGTTCCAGTGTCCAGCCACCCTCTGAGGAAGAACCTCTCTCTCATATCTAGCCTAAACATCCCCTGGGACAACTTCAAACCATTTCCTCAGCTGCTGTCACTGGTCACTGCAGAGAAGAGATCAGTACCTGCCCCTCCTCACAAGGAAGTTGTAACTGCAATGAGGTCCCCCTTCAGTCCCCTCTTCTCCAGGCTGAACAGACCAAGTGATCTCAGCTGCTCCTCATACAGCTTCTCCTGAAGACCCTACACCAACTTTGTTGCCCTTCTTTGGACACTCTCTGAGCTTAATATCTTTCTTATATTGCAGTGCCCAAAACTGCACACAGTGTTCAAGTTGAGGCTGCAGCAGTGCAGAGCAGAGCAGGACAATTATAACTACTATAAACTGTGATATATTAAGTGTTATTCATTAATTATTATACTTCAATATATATCTTATACTATGCTATTAGTATTATGTAACAGTATTATTTGTCCCTCCATATCTTGACCTGTTGATTATGCTGGTCTTAATGTTTGAGATTCTCTAGCATTACATGAGGTATTCACAAGCAAAGATTTCTGTGATGCTTTTCAAACTATTGATTCCTCAGCTGCAGCAGATCATTATATAAAAACCAAATATGTGGTATAATCTTAACATAAACTCTTGTTTATAGGCATGTTTTGCTATATAAGGCAGATTTGTATTGCACTTTCAGTTCTTAAGAGTTGTTCATTCTTTTTTTAGTATGTTTATTATATATAAGTATAGTCTCTCAGAAACTTTTTATTCATTCTGTTGTTGTTAGCCTTCGCTCCTCCCTTCTTCCCTCTTCCCCCACCCCACCCCTCTCCCCCCCATGCATCATACTCCTCCCTTGCTTCTTATTTTGGAAAGAAGAGTAGGTTGTCACCACCTTGTGCACCCAGAAATATTACGTACCTCCTAGGAAAGTTTTCTTCCTTAACCAGATACATTGGACCCGTCCTTAACTGTGCTGTGTTGACAAGAGGTGATGTCACTTACCAGGTTTAAGGATCATAACCTGCCATGTAATATCCAGTGAGATGTCTATTTTTAAGCAGCATCAACTCTCAGATATGTTTCTCATTGCCAGCACTATGGCAAAACTGTAAGACCCCCAGGCTATATCTGTTGACAGGTTTTGAAAAAATGGCAGATACTGAGTACAGAAGGGTATGACTCTGACTGTCCCAGTGCAGCCTGTGGTCTCAGACAGTAAGGTTGTCCTGACCTCTGTGAGATAATCTCTCATTTGAGAAGAAATAATTTTCTAGGTATTGCTGGGACAATTGGGAAGGTGGGAGTGTTGTGTTGCAGCTACTGGTCTTTAGTTCTGTTGCTTGTGGTGAGACTGTGTTGACAAGGGATTCTTCTCTTGTGTTAGAAGCTAACACGCTAATTTGTTTTTGTCCTAGAAGCTAGATTCAAATGGAAGGGAGAAGTGAGATTCTCCCCACTCTCTCAAGATGTCTATTGTTAGTACAAAGTCTGTTCTGCAACAACAACAGAATGACACTAAACCCCAGCAGAGGCAGAAGAAGAAAATTATTAAATCTGGGCTAAATTTAAAGTGTTATCTTTCATTTTAAAATATACAGAGTTGATTTTACACTTTTAAAGTGATACCAGCCAAGAAGGGGTGAATTTCTCCCTTTAATGTATTGGCATACCCATTATTTGGAGAGAGGCTAAAGCTCTGTCGGTTTCAAAAATAAAAAAGTCCTGGAATGTCAGCATGAGCTTCTCTGATGGAGTAGGTGTATTGATGTACAATTTTACTGCACAGCAGAGATAGTGCTGGCTAAAAAGAAAATCCACAGATTATGGAAGCATGCAAAATCTGGCATCTAAATTATTGTATCAGACATATTTCCTTAGTATTTGAGCCATAAAAAACCTAACCTTGATGCATCTTTTCTATAATAAAGACGTGGTCATGTCTAGCTCTCTTCTCCAAATAACACTTGGAGTTAGTCAGTCCAATGAAGTATAAAAAAAAAAAAAACTATTAAGCCCATTCTTAACATAGGATAGTGAACAGATTTTGTCTAATTATGATACTACATTCATTGCATGACTTTATGACAACTGCTTGTGTTTATAATCCTGTAGTTGTAAAGGACATAACTTAAAATGCTATGCAAAATTCCTTTTCTGATATCTGTGTTCATTTATTTTTATGACAGGTAAGGGTAGGTAGTCCCAAGGACTACAAAAATTTAGTTAAGTGTTAGTTAACTAAATGGTTTAGTACGCTTAATGGAATTTTTGTTCTGGATGTCTAATCAGTGCTTGACAGGCATTACCTTGCAAACTGCATTTTCTCAGAAAATCATGATTGTGTTATAAAAATACCTGATTTCTGTATGAAAAGAAATTAGGAAAAACAAAACAACAACCCCCCCCCCCCAAAAAAAAAACCCAGAACAAAAGAAAACCAAAAAACCAGCAACAAGAAAACCAAACTTTTCCAAGTAAAATAAGCATACAGCAATGACGATGACAAAACCAAAACAATCCTGCAACTGACTGAGTTTGTAAAGTTGCATAGGTGTTTCGTGTGAATTGCAGTGGGTGCACTTCAGAACTGTTTTTCTGTAAGGTCTGTTCTTCAGCTATGTTTATTTTTCAAGGTTCAACAATGGAAAATATGCCCCTGAAGAATCCAGATGACTTGACTAGATGTGAGATGTTCTTTAATTTGCTTCCAGTATCTGTAATAATGCCCATTTTGTTATTTTTATGAACACTGACTGTGAAAGAAAAACACAGAAAACAAGAAACCGGCCAGTCTTCCAGCCTTCTGCAAATTTTTAGAAAATCTGGAGGAAGATACCAGTCAGGCTATTGTTTACCAAGAAAAACAGACGCCAGACTTCACACTGTTTAACTTGGAGATGGAAGAAATGTACAAATGTACAGTATATTACTATCTATCAAATCCTTCTGAAATAAGTAAGAAAATCTCTTGTAGCTGTGGAACACAGGGACATGCAAACCTCTGGTTTACTTGCTCTGGGACTCACTTTGTTTTGTAGTCTGTCACACCAGTTGTTTTCAGACATGCTTTCGGCAGCTTTGGTGATGATACAGTTGTTTTGAATGAAAGAGTCAGCCTGTAAGTTTTATTTTTCCCAGGAATATGTCATATTTCTTTGATGTATGGTATTCTTTGTCCAGCATAAGGAAAAAAAAGTATGACAGACTTGAAATATTTGGGGTAATAAGGATGTCAGTCTTCAGTGAATGTGATGTAGCTTGTATGACAGAAATGGTTGTGCTTTTGGGGTATGTCAATTGTGTTCTTTCCATGTGGCCCATTAATTTTTAATCACTATTTTCAGCTCCAAAATTAGAAAGCTTTACTTCAATTTTCAGAAGTGTTGAGGAAACTGGATCATATATTGTCCTCATGAAACAATGTAAGGAGCTAACTTAAAGTGATCCACTGAATGGTGAGATGGCATGGACTTTATCCAAAACTGCCCATCAAAAAGACAGATGGAAAGTTGTTAAGAAAATAAGAATAAATCCTCTAACACTTGCAGTTACTATTGCTAAACCATTCACATCCTTTTTTTTCAACAGTAAAAATTCTTATGAGATATCATTAGACTGTTACAACTTATAATGGAAAAATCAATGCAGTAAGAAAATTAAATTTTACTGAGAGCCTTTAGGCAAAATGCAATGTGAAAATGCATTTTAGCTTCCCTTGTGGTTCAGAGGAAAAGGAAGAAATGGAATCTAGGTTAGCTGTCAGTGCACAACAGTTTTTAGAAGCCAGCAAAGCAGCCTGTGAACTAAACTCTTGCTTAATGTATTTCTTCCCTGATTACTTAATAATGTGAAAATAACCACCTTAATCTGATCATTTGAAAGGTCAGAAGTCTCTTCTACCCTTTTTAAAACCCAGTCTTTGGTCAAAATCAATGAGCAGATTCATCTTCCCAGGAAGAGGATTTAACAAAAGGAAAACTGATTCATCTGCTAAGGTATACAGCAATGACATCTGAACCCCTGGAGAGAGAGTGAGAGTGAGAGTAGCTAAAGTGGAATGAGGTGATTGTGGTGTAATCAAAAAGAAGTCGATCAAAGCTGCCAACAAGCTCTTGTGGAGACGTGACATATATACTATGTTTGGTGTACTTTGTAATCACTCTAAGTGGTCACTGTCTCTTGCTGGCAGACAGATATGGCCAACACAAACTGAGACACATGGCAATTACAGATTTAAAGCTTATTAAAAAAAAAAAAAAATCCCTGAATTCTGTACTTTGGGTTCACTGTTTTAAAGTAAAAGACCATTTTCTGTTTCGTGCAAAAACTTGTTTATACAGAATCTATGGGTAGAGTAATACAGAGCAATCAGAATCAAGACTAGAACACAGTAGTGGTCTTTTCTATCATTAAAACAAATACATTAAAATTCGAAGTAAGTCATAATTATATTTTTTAATATTAAAAATGGAAGAGTAATTTATAAGTTGTACACATGAATAAGATTAATCTGTTTTAGGGAGATCCTTGAAAGCTAAGAGTAAACATCATGCAGTGTCTATTTGCTTTACATTTTCACAACTTCTCTGGCCTTCCAGGTAGTAGCTATATTGCCTGGGAGAGCATTTACTCATACATCTACATACCCATTATGTTTCCATGAAAGAAGTGTTTGCATACGTTCATATCACGTGTGTGTGTAATGTATTTGGAAAATATGTGCTTGTAAGTTATATACAGACTAAAAACTGAAATTGAAACACTTTTCCTTCTGGAACTTTGATTCCTAATCAAACTAAAAGTCATTGCTTTACTTTGGCAAAGCCTAAGCTGACCTTATTTAAACTTTTTTTTTTGTTTGTTGTTTGTTTGGGGTTTTTTTTAGCAGAAAAATTACCTAAAAAAAACCAAAAGCAAAACCAAACATAAACAAGTTATTACTGGTAGCTTAAAACTTTGCATTTCTTTGAAGGACTAAAAATAGAAAACTCATTACTAAACTTGTGTATGCTTAGAAGAATGAAAATTCTCTATAATTCGGTGGTTGGTAGTGTCTCTTGTGGCTAACTTTTAAAGTTTCATTTCCTTTAAATTTAATTTTTTGAACAGATTTAGAAATAGAGACCCAAAGTAGTGTAGAGATCCAAATGCAAGTAGAGACCCAAATGTGACTGGTGCTTTGGTTTTGGTTTGTTTTTGTTTATTTTCTGTGTGTGTATCAACTAACATCTTCCAAATATTTTGTCATTTAATAAAATGTACTAAAAAGAAGTTTACTAAATCTTTTGTATGACGCATAAAGACATTGGTTAGCAGCCTCTAAATACTGACTAAGACTTGAGTTTTCTTTTATGCTACACATTAAAATCCAAATCTATTTAAAGTATTAAGGCACTAGGGAAGAGGCCTATTTAGAAACCAGTATCTCATTTCCACAGGATATTTTGCAGTGGTTGTCCAGAATCTGTGCAGGTATGATAGGTTGACTGAGTAGCTGACCTTCTCCCCAGAGAAAGAAAAATAGGTAATGGATATAAGAGAAATGTACTGAATGGTGATTTTCACCAGATTTGATGGAAGTCTTGTGTTTGTTATGACAAGAAGAATATCATGCACATATGCTGGGAGCAATTCACCAAAATAGAATTTTTTTATGATTTAAATTTGCAGGTGAAGGTATAATCTTTGTTATCAATCAGAAATAATCCACATAAATCAACTTCCTTCAGAGGGAGGAACATGCATTCTAGAAAATTTCTGTGTAGGATTTCTGCTTTTACCTGGAAAGGTAGATCAGTTTTCTCAGTGTATGAATTATAATGGGATCTTTCTGTAGTAAATCTTTAATAGTTGCTTCAGTAGGCAAATAGGTTGAGGTAGGAGATGCAAGAAATGTATGTCATTCTTCCTCTGCTCCACAGACTTTTAGCTGGGTTTTTATTAAAACAACCTGGTGCTTGTTTGTCTGACCTCAGAAGCAGTCTGGTGAAGATAGCTATTTCCATACTTACAGTTTACTGTAGTTTCTCTGGTAAGAGAAGGTGAGACAGGTATGACGCTGAAGGTCTACCAACTCCTGGTGCTGGTTCTGGACTCTCAGAGAAGCTGATGTCCTCTATGGGCAAGATGTGTAGAATTTCCCTGAAAAATCTCAGGAACAGGTTTTGGCAATAGAAGAGGCAAAATTATATGTTAAGATGTATTTGTAGCAAAGACTAATTTCATTAAATAGCTAAGATCTTTAAACTGGTACCATCATGTTTACATGGGTGAAATGGCTTTCAGTTAGTAATTGTTGCAATATCAGTCACTATTAAAAACGATAGTCATAGATAGATTTTCAGTAGACAAAGCTGAATAATAGACCACCCATTATTCTCTCCCTAATTTAATATGTAAGTACTCATTTGTTGCATAATTTAATTGTTACTGTTGTGGTATGGAAATCAGAAAATCATATGGTGTT
The DNA here is from genome assembly GCA_013399855.1 of Oxyruncus cristatus. NCBI lineage: Eukaryota > Metazoa > Chordata > Aves > Passeriformes > Cotingidae > Oxyruncus > Oxyruncus cristatus. The sequence continues at coordinate 8,125 of VXAY01004732.1, read as the reverse complement.
TTGGATTGGAAGGGACCTTTAAAGGTCATCTAGTCCAACATCCCTGCAATAAGCAGGGATGTATTCAAGCAGATGAGGTTGCTCAGAGCTCAGACCAACCTGACCTTGGATGTTTGCAGGAATGGGTATCTCCACCTTTTTGGGCAATCTGTTCCTGTGTTTCACCACCCTCATCATAAACAATTCTATTCTGAATCTACCCTCTTTTAATTCAAAACTGTTACTCCTTGTCCCATGTTATAAACACTCAATTTAAATATTGAAAGGTCATTGTAAGGTTTCACCGGAGCCTTCTCTTTCCCATGTGGAACAACCCCAACCCTCTCTGCTATTCCTCACAAGAGAGGTGCTCCATGCCTCTGACTGTTTTTATGATTCTTCTCTGGACCCTCTTCAACAAGTCTGTGTCCTTCCTATGCTGGAAACCCCAGAGCTGGATGCAGTGCTCCAGGTGGGGTCTCACCAGAGCAGAGCAGAGGGACAGAATCACTTCCCTTGACCTCCTGGTCACAATTCTTTGGATGCAGCCAAGGATACGATTGGCTTTCTAGGCTGCAAGAGCACATTACCGGCTCACATCCAGCTTCTCATCCACCAACACCCCCAAGTCTTTCTCAGCAGGATTACTCTTGAAATGTGCATCCCCCAGCCTCTGTTGATACCTGGGGTTGTCGTGACCCAGATGCAGCACCTTGCACTCAGTGTTGATGAACCTCATGAGGTTCACATGGGCTCATTCCTCAAGCTTGTCCAGGTCCTTCTAAATGGCATCCTGTCCCTCAGGTGTGTCAACTGCACCATATTACTTCGGTTGAAATATGTTTACTCTAAAATATTAAGACACTTAGTATAACATTTACTGTGTTAAGTTAACCATGAAAATGTTTTTCAGGCAAATACTGCGCTTCTGGCTAGAGAACAGAGTTTGTTTGACTCTAGTGTGAGTTCAGGATGCTTTAGAGCCATGCTTTTGAGCTGTGGGTTTATTTAGGTTTGAGTAAATACCTGTACAGAACCACAGTCTTATAAAAGTTCATGCCACCTAAGTATTTTAAGATACCTGGAAATGAAACTGCTAATCATTCTGCATCTGCTAAATTACATAGATCTCCAGACTCATAAGGTCTAGACAATTTGGGAATTATTATCCCAATAAGCTCTATGTTACCTTACTTCCTACTCTTGATTTTTAACTTTCACAATTTTTAACTTGGGGTTTTTTAGGTGGTTTGAATTTGTTTATGTCTGATGTATTTCTCACCCAATAGTTGTAAATTTTTATGTGTAAAGTAGGAAAAATTTTCCTTTTCTATAATGTTACATATCTACTGAATAGTCAAAAAAAAGGATAAGGTTGGTAGAAATAGTCAAAGGTGAAACAACTAATTTAATTTTAATGGGGAAAAGACACTATTTCAAGCATCCAGCTGTTGATACAGTATGAAGCATTTGGATATATACTAATTTGAGTAAGTTCCATTAAGTGTCACCTCAGGTAAAAGAAGTGGCAGTTGTGGACTTGTGTTTTGGGAGGTGGTGAACGCCTAAATTTGATACGAAAACTGAGGGCTTAGCCAGAGGTTCGGTGAACTTTGTGCCACTGTTTTATATATTTAAGGTATAATTTAAAAAATGGGAAAAGGTTTAATATAGTACTGAATCAATAGTGCCTATATAAAGTGAGAAAAGAGCAGCCAAGTGGCTGGCTACTCTGTTGATATAGAATATTTTGTAAATACCAAATAATAATTAAGAAGAATAGGAAGTAATGACTATGCTGGGATGGACTAGTAAACCACAGGTGGTAAGTACTGCGTTTGGAAGGTTCCACACTGGTGAATCCAAAGAATACATTTATACTGATATCTTGCTGTTTCTCAGATAGGCAGTGTTAGCTGATGTACCTACTGAGAGGCCCACAATGAACATCAGCATCAGGCCACACCAGTAAACAATCAAGAACTAATGTATAATATACGTTTATCTAGGATTTCTGATTTGGATAATGGTGTACATTGGTGTTATAAAAGTACATCTCTGAGACTTACTTTTGTCACCAATGCTTACAAGACATGCGTTTATTTGCAGAAAAATACCAGAGGGTGCATTTTTAGCACCTGCATTTAACGCCTTGGAATGTCAAGTGTTCAACATGGGTCATGATATGTACACTGAATCTTTCAGCCTCTGCGGCACATTTCAGTGTGAGTATGACAAAGAATGTGGCAAAACTGTTGGAAAATAATGGCAAAATTATCGCTATAGATTGAATGTTTTTAAAACTATCAAGAAATTTTGTTTCCAGTAACAGAGTGAGTTGGTCCTAAATAATTTGTCGTACTAATGTCACTGAACATAGCTATGTACAAGAAAAAAGTGTGGGTTATTTCAAAATATGAAAAAAGTTAACTTAAATAGTTAATAATATATATGAACCAGTAACTTCTTTCTGCAAATATAATTTCTTTTATAGTTATGAAACTTTTTGTGCAATTTTACAATGTATTATTTTACATTTCTAAATGCTTTTCCTAAGTTGTGCACAACAGAAGTTCCAACTCCTGTATTAAGTCCTAAGTGTATTTATTCATCAAAGATAACTGAAAATCTTTTATTAGGTGCTTATGTTTAGCATATTATAATTTTTATTTTTTAATTTCAGGTAATTATTGCTCATAAAATATCTGCTAAAGAACTGACTCACATGGTTAAATATGGATCACAAAGAAATTGTCTTTGTTCCTGAAACTGCAATTCATACTACTTTTATGTCAGTTCTTCACTTTTTTATTGTATGGAATATCTTAATTAAATGTATTTTGTTAAATTATATCTTTATGTTGTTTAGTAATGTATAAAAATGTTGCTGACATATAAATGTAAAGTATGTGTCAACGGTACTCTTTCTTTTTTCCTAGAATACGTACAGGAAAGTACAGGAGATTAAGAAAGAAGTATATGGCAATCATGAATCCCAGGCTTTACACACTGAAAAGCTGTAGAAGACACTGACTGTATAAATACAAACTGTGATCCTATGGATTTGGATGGTCTTCTTGGGCTGTTCTTTCCCTAGATTTGTTGACTTTCACAGGCACAGTGGTCATGTATGTAGGGATCCATGTCAGAATTTAAACCTAGTTTTTGAAAAGTTAGGAGATCATCCCTTAAATGAAAATTTAAAAAAAAATCAGAGGAGTGATCAGAGTGTAGTCACTGGGACGGACTTCAGTGTATGCAGTGTATTGTGTGTAATAAGTAGCAAGGTCTTCCTACCCTACCTATCTGTCAACAGGGCTCTTGTGAGCTAAGGATATCTGGGTTTTGCAGTAAAGGAATATCAAGATGTAGATTTTGAATGCATATTGGTATCCTGAAGGATTTTGGCCCATATTAAGCCTAAATACCATCTGAGATTTCAGTTTTTCTTTGAGCTACGTGGTCTGCATAGGTAAAATCAGACATTCTGTCCCATCTACCAGCTCCTCATGATACCTCAAAAAAACTTACCATTAGGAGGAAGTTGAGCATTTCTCTACTTTTATATGATACAGTGTTAACCAGCAGTACAACTTTCGTCTGTTTCTGTCTTTTTATATGTCAACAGCTTGCACATATTCAAAGTTTTCTGATTGTCTTCAGATTTAGGGGAAAAAAAATGACTTCAAGCTTAAATTCTGAGAGTAAAGTGGCAGCTTAGAAAATTTTGATTCATTGACTTGTCATGAAAACAGACCATTTCACTATCCCTGTTGGTGGTAATGTCCATATGTTTTCAGTAAAGTGACAGCTTTTACTGTATGGATCAGAAATAAAGGTACTGTGATAGCACAGTGATATTGCTTCAAATATTTCTTTAGAATTGTAATGTAGTTTTCTATTTCTTAATGTTAAATAAAAGGCAACTAACAAAAAAACCCCAAAATTTGTCATTCTAGCTTTTATATTTTTTCTCCCTTATCAGATAACAGTAGGCAAAATAAGAGCAGAGTAAGCCAGAAACTGGCTGTTGTTGAATACATATCTTCTCTTCAGCTCCTGTCAGACAAGCAGCCATTTCCTAGCACTAGAATTAGTGCTAACACTTTGCTGTTATTTACTGTCTTTTGTTAGAAAATCTCAAAGCTACCAAAAATCTGCATTTTTTTAACAGCTATCAAAAGTGAACACAAAAGGTTCCTCATTGAACAGATGAGAAAGATGGCACATACATGGAACAACGTCTGTTTCATACAATCGTCTTCTTATCTCAGATATAAAAATATCTGTGTGAAATATCAGTGATTCTGTGAAAGAGCTAGGAATAGCAACTGGGCTCGTTTCTCCATTTCTTTCTCCAGGCCCACAAAATAACTGTTTTACCAATGAGAATAGTAACTATTAGAGCTGTGAAGTGATGTGAAGTCGTGTGAAAGAACTGAATACATAGGAATGTGGCAGACGGTAGCATTACCACATAAAATTTCCAGAATTCAGCTGATATCTCAGGAAAGATGGGTGTCTGCAGACATTTACATTTATTTTTTTTACCTTTGAAACTAACTAGCTTTGAAGGCGGAGTGCACCAGGCAAATTCTGTCCCTCAAAATATAAAGTACCATTACAATCTTTCAAAGGAGTGGGGATTAAAGGAGTTTTTAAAAGAGTTGTAGTATTTATATGATTGAAATATTTCTTTTCTGAACCTAACTTTCCATCTGTTCTCTACTCTTCAGAAAAAGCTGTCTAATAACACATATGCAAAAAGAACTACTAAAATAAACAAAAGAACAAAATAGAAAAACATAAAAGCAACCTGGGGTCCAGAAAATTGATTTTAAGCCTCTTCTTATTTGTACAACAAGTAAAGGAGTCTGTATACAGCACAGACTTAGTAAAACTAATGATTATAAGAAAAGAATACTATTTGTGGTTCTAACTCTTGGCGAGTCTCAGTAAAATGAAATCTTTATACAATGCAAATCTCACAGATGTGTTTTAATACATTATTTATCTCTACTTGGCAGATGTTTGTATTCCTACAAAAACTTAAAGTTCATATTTTTCCAGGGGCACTGTATCAGCACAAGTTTTAATTAATGTCATTGATAAAGTGGTAATTAAAGTCCAAGATCTCGAATTTAAAACATGAGTATGAAGTGAATTAAAACCTATCAACCTAATCATTCATAGTTGATTCATGGATTATCCAATGGCTGAATAACAGCCTTTAATATTTTTTATGAATTATTTTATAAGGTAATCTCTTTTACCCAGCAGTCAAACAGCAGCTGTATTTTTGTACGTTGATGAACCCAGTCGGTTCATGATGACTTTCTGTGTTTACCACTGAGAAGTGGGTTAGAACATCTGCTAAGATCCTGAATTTGAGTATTAGTTTGAAAATGGTGTCAAAAGCCTTGTGTATTTAGTACTGGAGATTTCTATTACCCTGCTTATCTGAATTACTGTACATTATTTGAGGGAATAAAAATTAGCTGTGTATACCTTGTTTGGGTGTCTTTTAAAAGGAGAGAGTGTATGTGTGAGTTAATTTATACTAAATTATTAAACTGGTTAGACAGAACTTCAAAGTGATCAAATTAAAATCAGAATAAGGATTTAATAAATAAATCAGTACCTTAAAGTTATCAAATACCAAATTAATATAACAAGTTACCTGATGAAACTGAGGTCAATACTGAAATAAACTGTTTCTTACTACTCTTGTCTTCAGTAAAAGTAAAGAGCCAACTCCCTACTGACCCAAGTCTGTAGCTTGTGCTGTAACAAACAGTGAATAGCCTGGCTAGTGAAAAACAAAGTGCAGTAGCTTCCACTGCATGTGATGTTCCTGCCCTTTAACCTTTGGTCTATAGCAGTTCCTTTATAATGGAGAAAAATACTATCTATATGAAATTTTGTATCTAGTTCCTGTGGGGAAATGTCTGAAACTGGTCAAATGAGTTTCAGTTTTGAAGTATGTATTTGTTTCCAACAAAAGGGAACCTGCAGAGACTAGTGATGTGGATCCTATAGATACCTATAGTTAGACAACATGAATCCTATTCATGTTCATTTAGTTCTTAAACTCTCGCAGAGCTGAATTGCTCTAATAAGTAATTTTTGTGCCATTTTTATCATGAAGGGATTAACTGAAGAGAATGTTATAAGAAAGCAAAGAAGCACTTTGTAGAAAGACATCTGGTACGATAAATTTCAAGAGACTTAATATAGTAATGGCAAGAAACTACCTACAGGCTTGCCCTTTCCAAAAACAGAGCTGTGGAATCAAAGAAGGTCTTAAGAAATAAAAAAAGATCCTTCAGGGATGTAGGGGAGACTGCTCTGTGTGCTAACAGCCGAGAACATGCAGACTTAGATAAAGATCTCTAAAGATAACTGAAGACTGGTACCAGTAACAATGAAGATGTAATGGTACAAATAGACATAACATGTTGTCATACTAATACTATTGAAGAAATAGTATAAACATCAGTAGAACAGTGGGTCAGGATGATATTCACCTAAGAATTCTAGCACAGGGTTGAAACAATTTCTAGCAAAGGCGTGTAAAACTTCCTTGGTAATTGAGAACTGTGAGAGGGGAAGTGTGTTGCCAGTGTTTGGAAAGAATTTCCAGGGAGAGACCTATGGATCTGTATGCCTGACATCTCTACTGGACAAGGGACTGAACATTATAGTGAGGGAACCAATTGGTGAACAAGGGGTAAATACACTTGAAAAATAATGACCTTGCTTTACAGAGAGATCCCACTTTGAATTGTTTTTGAGTGTTTTGAAGGAGTCAGGAAATACATAAATAGGTTGTGGTAGGCTACATGGATTCCCAAAGGGCTTTTTATGAAATTTTACCATCTGCGGAGAAAAAAATGAAGATTTGATATGGATAGATAATTCATGGCATAGAGGGTGAGTTCTTGTAGTGTGAGAACCCACTGAAGTAGTTCTGCAGGTATTTGTTCTGGTATCTTTAAATTTATTAATTCATAAAACCATCAGCAAAGAAGCCTGACCCAGTGGGGTGAGAAAGTTTGCTGATAGTACAAAGATACTGAATGTAAAAAGGTTGAGAGGTGACTCTCAAGAATAAACAGAAGAACCTTACAAATTTGAGTGAGTGGGCAATAATATGGCAGGCAAAATTCAGTGCCATCAAATATGAATTGAAGCATAAGAGTGATGATAATAGTTTCCCATATTAAGTGATGGGCTTAGTGCATTGTTACTACTCAGGAAAAAAGGCCTTTAAATTGAGATAGATACTTCAAGGAAACAAGAGATCAATGTTTCACAGCAGCCAAAGAAACAAGTGGCATATTAGAAAAGTATTAGAAAAGGAACAAAGAACACAACAGTGAATATGATTTATACAATTGCATAAATCCACAGTTTGCTGCAGCTTGAAGACTATGTGAGGAGTTCTGGTTGCTTGTTTCAAAAAAGCAACCATTGTAAAGTTGGGAAAAAAAGATTCAGAGAAACACAACATGGACAATCAAACATGGACTCCAGCCACTTTTTTTAGGTACAGTTGCAGGTAATAGGACTCATCAGTTTAGAAAAATAACTAAAAGCAATAGAAGAAGTCTGCAGAATCATGAGCAAACAAGAGTAGACTGCTCAATACCTCTTTCTTTGCAACAAGCAGGGTAACCCACGTAGTCGATCAAGGGAAGCCAGCTGATGTAACCTTTTGGGATTTCAGTAACGCTTTCAATATTGTCTCTTACAAGATCCTTCTGGACAAAATGTCCAGCACACAGCTGATAAACACATCATGTGGTGGGTGAGCTCTTGGTGCACAGGTCAAGCACAGAGGGTAATTTTGAATGGCATGACATCAGACTGGCAACCTGTCAGTGGTGAGGTTCCACAGGGCTCCATCTTAGGCCCTGTGCTCTTCAACATCTTCATAAACTACTTGAATGTAGGATTTTAAGGGATACTAAGGCAGTCTGCAGATGACACAAAACTGGGAGGAGCTGTTGACTCTCTCAAAGGTGGGAGGCCCTGCAGAGAGACCTTGACAAATTAAAGGCCTGAGCAATCACCAACAATACGAAGTTTAAAACGGGAAAGTGCTGGATTCTCCAGCTGGAGTGGGGCAACCCTGGATGTATGG
>VXAY01004731.1:1225-35727 GCA_013399855.1 Oxyruncus cristatus | reverse complement strand
CCCCCCCGGCTCTGGCCACGCAGGAACCGCCGGCGGGGAAGTCGGGGGTTTAGGGGTGATAAATGGCCCGATTCGGGGATAAACATCTCCTGCCGGCGGGAACCATCTGTGACCTACCCGAGCGGGGACTTGGGGGCTGGAGGTGGCTCTAATTACTCATTAATGTGATTAAAATGACAATTAACGGCGCTTCGGCGGCACTTTCGCGGCGGCCAAACTCATCCCAAATCCCGCTGCACTCCGAACCTCTGCGATACCCGGAGCGCTTTTAGGGTTCCCCCTCCTTCCCGAAATCCCCCCATTAAGCCGAACTCGTGCTGTCCAGGCCCCAATTCCCTGCTGGAGCACGGGGATGAGCCGGGAATAGCGCGGGAGCGGAGCCAAGTCGTGACGCCGGGTGAGTAATGGGGTAAAGTCATCCCTTCCTATCCCGCTGGCACTGGGAGAAAAACCCCCCTGACATCACCCGGCGCGGTGGGAGAGGCTGGAAAAGGGGCTTGGGGCAGGTGGGGGCGGCCCCAGGTGGGGGTCGGCACAGGTTGGGGTGTCCTCACGGGGTTGGGGCGCACCCCACTTCTATGGGGTTTGGGATTTTGGGATTCCCAGCCGAGTTCGCGGGTCCCCGCCGGGATGGGGCGAAGCGGGGCGGCAGGGCAGGGTGACACGTGGCTCGTGGCGGATGCCGTGACCCCCCACCCCCTACGGGACCCCTGGTACTCACGGAGGGCTCTGGCCGAGCGGCTCATGGAGCGGTGGGAGCCGGTATCGGGAGCGGGACGGAGCGCGGGGATGAGTCAGCCCCGCTCGGGGAAGTGGCGTGTGCGGGGCTGAGGCGGCTCCGCGCGGGCCATTGACTCTTTCCTTACCGGAACGGACGCGCTTTTGGGGGTTCTCACCCCGCGCCACCCCCCTAATGACTAGGCAGGACTTTCCAGCCCCAAGCTTACCCCCGGAGCCACCCGGGGTTTGGGGACACGGCTGCCTCTCGATCACTGGACGTGGACGTGGCCAGTCTGGTCCCCTTCCTGGGGGGGTCTCAGCACAGCGCGGATGGTGAGTGACACCTCCAGGGATGTCATCCCTTGTCCCCTTGTTGGGAACCCGAGCCTGCTGGACGGCACCCAGGGATGCTCAGCCCCATTGCAGCCCCCCGAGAATCCCTCCCCCCTTTCAGCTTGTGAAAGAGTCCTGAAAAATGAGAGAAAAAAAATCCCCCAGTGACTCATTTTGGGCCAAAAAGCAGAGAAAGCAGAAGCGGAGGGAAATTGGGGGAGGGGGAATATTTGGCTCCTGGCCTCCTCCGGGGCCAGGAAGGGAGTGAAGAATCCGAGGTGAACATGAACATGAGCCAGCAGTGTACCCAGGTGGCCAAGAAGGCCAATGGCATCCTGGCCTGGATCAGGAGCAGTGTGGCAGCAGGAACAGGGAAGTGATTCTGCCCCTGGACTCAGTGCTGGTGAGGCCACACCTGGAGTACTGTATCCAGCTCTGGGCCCCTCCGTTCAGGAAGGATATTGAGGTGCTGGAGCAGGTGCAGAGAAGAGCAAGCAGGCTGGTGAAGGGACTTGAACACAAGCCCTGTGAGGAGAGGCTGAGGGAGCTGGGGTTGTTGAGCCTGGAGAAGAGGAGGCTCAGGGGAGACCTCATCGCTCTCTACAACTACCTGACAGGAGGTTGTAGCCAGCTGGGGGTTGGTCTCTTCTCCCAGGCAACCAGCCTAAGACAAGAGGGCTCGGCCTTAAGCTGTGCCAGGGGAGGTTTAGGTTAGATATTAGGAAGAAATTCTTTACAGAGAGGGTAATTGGGCATTGGAATGGGCTGCCCAGGGAAGTGGTGGATTCTCCATCCCTGGAGGTTTTTGAGAGAGGCTGGATGTGGCACTTAGTTCCATAGTCTAGTAAGCACGGTGGTGGTCAAGGGTTGGACTTGATGATCTCAGAGGTCCTTTCCAACCTGTCTGATTCTATGATTAAACCCTCTCATTCCAGGAAGGTTCCCGCCCTCTATGTAAAAATATCAGAATTTAACTAAAATGAGTAAATAAACAACCAAAGAAACCCCACTCGGGTTTTTATTCCTGGCTCTGGTTTGTATTCAGGCAGAATGGGAGGGGGTGTGTCTGCAGATGTGGGGAGGGGGATTTGAGCGGTGTCCCTGCCTCAGTTTACCCATGATCAGGGTCCAGCCTGCAGGGACTCTCCGTCAGCTCTGGGATGGATTGGATTTTGGCACTACACTGGATTTCAGGAATACACTGGATTTTGGGAATACACTGGATTTCAGGATTACACTGGATTTCAGGAATACATTGTATTTCAGGGTCCCAAGAGCAGCCGAGCACCCCTCAGTGGGATCTAGCCCCCTCAGGGCTCCAACGGGAGCTCCAGGAAAATCTTCTTCCCCAGGGGGATTTTAGGTTTTAATCCCAGAAGAGGTGTTGGAGGAAAAGGGGAATTGTTGGGGTTGGAAGGTGTGTGGAGTGAGAGGAGCCATTGGTGCAATGAAAGGTGTCGGGGCTCAGCTGGGGAGGAGGGAAACCCAGAGCCAGCTGCTGTCCCTAAAGAGGAGGAGAAGGAAGAAAAGAAAAAGGAGATAGAGGAAGAAGGAGATGAAGGGAGAGAAAGCGGAAAAGGAGAGGGAGGAAATGGAGGAAAAGGAAATGGAAAAAGGAGGAGAAAAAGAAAATAAGAAGGAAAAGGGAAAGACAACAGAGAAGGAGATGGAGGGAAAGGAAATGGAAAAGGATATGGAAAAGGAGGAGGAAAAGTGGAAGGAGGAAAAGGTAACTGAGAAGGAAGAGGTGGAGGAAATGGAAGTGGAAAAGAAGGGGAAAATAGCCCAAACCTGCAAGCCCAGCTGCAGGGTCTGTGTTAGATTTGGCAGCTCTGGCAGGACCAGCATCACTTTGGCTGCAGGAAGAGGGTTCCTTATCTCTGGGAATTTGGAGGGGCTTTGGGGCTGGAATGAGCCCTCCCCCTGTGCGTTGATGCCCTTAGTGCTGGCAGGGAACTGCAGCACCAGCCTGGCACGTGGAACTGGGAATATGGAACTGTAAAATATCTCCCTGGATTTAATTATCCCATGATTAACTGATGTAATCACTGGGAAAACTCCCCTGGGAAAGTCGTCAGGAGCTGAGCCCCACTGGAGCAGCTTTGGGGTGCTGAGGAGGCTCTGTGTGCCCCCACGGAGAGGAGGCTGGGGGCTGGGGTTGTCATCCTGACCCTCTGCCAAGACAGTGGCACAACCCACCCCCAGCCTGACCATGAGTGTCTTTCCATGGAGAGTTAATTATTGGGGCACTAATAAGGCTTGGTGAGCCCCTCTGGGGCATCCCAGCACCCACAGGACCTGTTAAAAGCTCATCCTTTGAGCTGCTGATCCCAGCCGTGGATGTGCATGGATGCACAAATCCATGGGGATGTGCATTCATACAAACACCTTAAAGGACCTCAGAGGGTCCCAGGGACCCCTAAATACCCACCCAGGGGTGCCAGGGGTGCAGGCAGCACCTTTATGCGAGCACAATTCCTTCCTTCCATCCTAAAAATGCCCAGGATTGGGATGTGACACATACAGAGTGAAGCATCTCCATCTTGGTACCCCCGTCTCATGGCACATCCTGCGCAGCCCCACTCAGCCCCTTCCTGCCGCGGGAGGAAGAGCTTCAGGGGCTCTGGAGGCTCCGGAGCCTCTGGAGGTGCTCGTGGAGGAGCTCCAGCCCCATCTCCCTGTCCCTCTGCATGGAGGTGTCCCATGGCCTTTCTCTGGCAGCTTTTTGGCTTCCAGGAGAAGCCACCAAGGTGGTTCCGGCATCTCTGGAGAGATGTGGACCCCAAGCAGACCTGGCTGGTGCTGGGAGAGCTGGGAGAGGGCGCCTTCGGGAAGGTCTTCAAGGTAAGAACCCCCGAAAAGCCACCCCGAGGGGGTTGAAACGGAATAACATCCCTGTTTGTGACTGTTTTCCTTAAAAATTCTCATCCTGTGCCCCTCCCCGCCTCCAATGCCCCCCAGGCAGGAAGGATCTAATCCTGGCCTGCTTACTCAGACTCCAACCTGACCTGCAGACCTGGACGCAAACAAACATGACCTCCAGACCAACTTCCCAGCTTGATCCTGGACCTGCCTCAGCACCAGGAACATCCCCAGTGATCTCAGCTCTTGGTTGACCCTGGTCACGATCTCCAGGGTGGTCCAGCTCCCATCGTTTGGGTACTGGAGAAGGAGTTGAGGCTGGTGATCAAACCTCGTGATCCCAATGACTCCTGGACCCCCTTTTGTAGGGAGCTGCCCCAACCTTTCTGCCCCCAACCCTCCTGTGTTATTTTAACCTCTTCTGGTTTGGAGAATCCTTCAAAGGCCCATCCACACAGTCTGGAGCAATGTATTATCTTTAAACACAGTGTAAAAGGTAAATCCTTTCATGGGGTGAACAGGACTCTGGGAGGAACTGGAAACAGGAGTAACAGTCAGTCCAAAAACTGAGAATTACAGACAGGGAAGGACAGACAGAGGAACCTTTTGAGACAGACAGAGGAACCTTTTGGGACACACACAGAAGAGCCTGTTGCTGTAGGCACTGGTGGTTCACAGTGAGATGAACTCCACTACCCATTCCAGGAAAAGCTGATGGATCAGAGATGGCAGAAGCCAGGAAGGCTGAGCCAAGACCATCTGTGCAGGTCCTGTGGTCAGGTGGGACGTCCCTGACTTAAAAGTGTTCCTGAGGTGCAGAGACCAGGGGGATTTCTCAGCTGGGAGGAGAAACATCTGCCACTGTTGAGAGTCCAGAGCTGGGACACTGAGCTGTGGCCTGGGGTCATTCCAGGGGCTGCTCCACATGTGGTTCAGTGTCTTGTGTCACCAGGATATCAGACATGTCCTCTGTGCCCTCCAGACTCAGATTCTGGGAATACAAAGGGAAAGTTGAGTTTGACAAAGCCAGACTGTTCCCCTCGGAGTCTGAAGATATAAAAACCCCACAGGATGAAGGTTGAGAACAGCTCCAGCCCCTCCTCAGCAAGGCCAGGGTTGTTGCTTTTTGGGGTTGGATTCTTCTCCAGGGAACAAGGGACAGGAGGACAAGGCCTCAAGTGTGCCAGGGGAGGTTCAGGTTGAAATTTTTCCATGGAACAGGTTGTCAGGCATTGGAAGGGGCTGCCCAGGGAGGTGGTCGAGTCCCCATCCCTGGAGGTGTCCAAGGAACACCTCACTTGGTGGTGGCACTCAGTGCTCTGGGCTGGTTAGGATGATGGAGATCAGTCGAAGACTGGACTCTATGATCTTGGAGGTCTTTTGCAACCTCAGTAATTCTGGGATTCTATTCCATGACTGGGAATCTGGAACGCTCACAACACTTGGAACGACTCTGAGGAGGAAAGTGCTGCCAGACCCAAGGACAGCGAAGGACTGAGAGCAACCAGCTGGGAATGCTGGTGTTCCCAGCCCATCAGTGTCCACTTTGGGAAAAGTCCAGAAATTCTGATTCAGGAAGTGGCCCTGCCCCAGGTGTGCACTCACCTTCTCGCTTGCCAAGTGCAGGAGGCACACAAAGGCCGAGGGCACAGACAGGTTGGTTGCCATGTCAGCAGGAAGCCTACGGACGGGAAGGGAGACCAGGATTAAGGATGGACAGAGCCCAAAGACCAGCTCCTCCCCAGGGATCTGTTTTTTTCCACTTTCCCCTTCCACTGCTGAGCTGGATGAACCCACAGCTCCCCCAGGACAACCTGGAGCAAGGGAAGGGCTGTGACAGACAGAGGAGGCAGTTCTTGCCCAAACTTAACTAAAATCTGTCCTGTCTTCAGTCCAACCTGGTTTAGAGTCTCTACCTGTGCCGCAGGTCCTTCATGATGTTGCTCAGCTTCTTCTCTCCTGCCACCACTGACATGTCCTTCTCTTTCTCAGCATCTTCCACCTACTCAGCAGAAATCAAACTTTGCTCCCCAAAATCCAGAGAAAATCCCCTGCAAGTCACACTTGGTCTATCTTTACCACCATCCCATGGGAACAAGAAGGAGATTGCTGATAAACCTGCACCATTCCCTCAGGACATTCCCTTCCTGAGGAATCCAGCTCCTCCTGCACTCACCTCTCCCACTGTCCCTTTCTTCTGCCCATCAGTCAACAGCTGCCACATGGTTTCTTTCAGCCTCCTCATGTCCATTTTCTCAGCATTCTTTGCATATTGAATTGCAATTTTATTGATCTGAGGGAAGGACAGGCAGGGTCAGTGGAGATCATTGGGATCACAGGGATAACCAAGGTATGGTTCGCTTGGGAATGGCCTTTGGTGTTCAATTCCCTCCTCTTACATGAGGGATCAGCTGGGAATAAAGTATCCAGCAGCAAACCCAGGAGATCCTGCACCAGGGAAAGTTGCCTCAGAATCTCTAATCCTGAGACAACTTTCAAGAAATGTTTAATTTTAAGAAATATTTCATTTTAAGAAACTTCCAATTTTAACTTTTAATTTTTTAATTTAAACAACTTCCAATTTCTAGAAATTCAATAATTTCTGAGTGTTGGGAGCAGCCCCCGGTGCGCTCCCAGTGCTCACCTTTTGGGGCTCAGCAATGAGGTTCAGCTCCCCGTACGTGGTGACGTCCATCCTGTTAGGCTGCAGCCCCTGGGGATTGAACTCCCCTGCCGGAGCCAGGAACTCAGAAGGGTCATTGTCATCGTCACTGTCTGAGACCTGGACAGGAGACACAGCAGTGACACCACCCAGAGACATCCCTGAGGAGCCTCTTCAGGGTGGCAATTCCTGCCCACAGTCCCCACAGAATAGGGTCTTATTCAGCCTCTCTAAGGGTGAATCTATAGAGAAGAATATCAAAAACCTGTCGTACATTGTTTTGCTTTTTCTTTGATCTTATTATTATTATAAGAAGTCTAACTGCATCCCTAAGAGAAAGATTTTTCTTCTTTGGTCCTCTTCGTCCAGCAGAATGATTCTCAGTGTTTACATTAAGGCATTTTTATCTCACATTGTGTAGGAATTTACAGACTACAGGGTAGGAAGCATGCATGGAACTATTTGTCACACAACTACACATTTTTCAAACTTAACCACACTATTCAAACTTTCCACATACTAACTTACAACATACTATCATTACCAATTATTAATCAATATATAATCCATAAATGGAACCACTATAAGCAGTCCTTTTTCCTCAGTTCTACTTCTGGTCTCAGGTGCTCACAGCTTGGTCTCCTTCCACCGAACTTAGCAGCTTCTTCTTTCTCTCTCGCAGTGTCCAAGGCTGTCTGTTCCACTGTTATCTCTGAGGCCTCTTGCTGGGCAGTTATTTCTGGCTTTCTTCGCTGAACACCTGTTCATTCTCCCACAGAACTGGATGGGCTTTAGGGTCCCTGCCCACCCAAACCATTCTGGGATTCCATAATACATGGAAAAACAAGGAGATGAGGGCTCTGCTGCCAGAGTGGGACCAGCCAGGACTTGTGACAACCACCAACTGGCAGAAAGCTGAAGCTATAAGAGAAATCAACTTCAACCGGAGCTTGGAAGGGCTGGGAGGAAAATTCCCTGTGCAGAGCTCAGTGCAGAGGTGAGACATGGAATTTATTCCCACTTCAGTGCCTGGAAAAGCCTGGAATGGGGTTTCTGCAGCAGGTGCAAACACCAAAGGCAGAGTTCAAGTGATATCAGTGAGGGGATGGAATGGGCACAGAGACTCTGCAGCTCCTCTTCCTTTTCACTAGTAATTAATTCTGGACATGGATTATCCCTAAATCATTCCCATCATGTATCAAACAGAAAAAAGACCTTCTTGCTCTTTACCTGCAGGGCAGGGCAGAAGTCGGAGGTGTCATTGGGGTTGTTGTAGTCGTAGTCCCCAATCTCAGCTTCGTTCTCCGATGTGGTGACTGGCTCTGACGTCCTGTTGAGCTACAGGGACAGACCAGGGAAGGAAAAATACTAAATATTTCCCCAAGCAATGCCTGCGTCATGTTCCTTCATCCCCTTTTAGCTCTTCCTCCTCCTCACACACCTCCAGCAACCTCCTACAACAGCCTCAGCATCCACAGTGGGTCAGCTCCGTGACACACGTTGGCCTGTCACCAACCCTGAGGAGCATTCCAAAAGACTCCCAGGATTTCAATAATTTTGGAGGTTTTGAGCCTGGAGTTATTGCTGAGAGGATTTTAGAGAAGGCTCTTACCTTAACAAGTGGTTTGAGGAACAGCTGGATGAAGTTCTGAGGGTTATAGTTGAAGTCTGCAGGGAGCGTGGTGCTTCTCACATTCTGTCTTTCCAGGGTGGATTTGGCCAGAGTTACAGATGCCTGGGAAAGGGGTGGAAAATGCCATCAGCCAGGAGCTTTTCACGCACAAATAAGTGCTTTGAACACGGCTCTTTGTCTAAAAGGGGGCAAGGTCTGGGATGCCTCCAAGGAGGAATTCCACAGTGGGTTCAGCTGGTGCATCCAGTACCTTCCATTCAGCACCCTGGACACCTAGGTGGACCTGAGAGGGTGTAAACCAGGAATAATTCAGCAAAATGGAGAGCAGGAAGAGGCAGGAACTCAGCAGGTACCTTGGTCTTACGGAAATAGACCTCAAAGTCAACATTCTCATCAAAGTTCAGCTCGAACACTTCCTTCACGTTCCTTTTCCTGGCCTCCTTTTCAGAGTTGGCATTGGCTGCAGAAAGGAAGGGCAGTGTCAGTGCTTAGTGACAGAGCCAGGACAAGCAGCTCACTCCTAACCTGAGCATCTGCTCCACACAGATCCACCTATAAGGATGGATCCCACCCTTTGCTTTGTGAAAGCAATGTGTTGTTCTCAGCTTCATATTTTACAGGGATCAGCATCTTTTTATGGAAGCAGAAAGTCTAATTTAGTCTTAATGGCCTTAAGCTGAAGGAGGGTGGGTTTAGATGGGATATTGGGAAGGAATTCCTCCCTGTGAGGGGCTGGGATGGAATTCCTAGAGAAGCTGTGGCTGCCCCATCCCTAGAAGTGTCCAAAGCCAGGTTGGATGGGGCTTGGAGCAACCTGGTCTGGTGGAAGGTGTCCCTGCCCATGGAACTGGATGAGCTTTGAGCTCCCTTCCCACCCAAGTCATTCCATGATTCCCTGATCTCCGGGGTGAGCGGGACCTGGCAGCAGCTGCTGTCCCCAAATACCTACATGTGTGGCGGGGTTTGAAGCGCCAGTGCTGGGGGCCAGCCCACATGGACAGAGTGCGTGGACTGAAGTAGGAATATTCCCCTGGATTCATGGAGAGGTGACGGCACACGGTCTCAACATCTCCCTCTCCAAAAAGAGACCCGTCAGTCCTGGAAAGAGCACATGTGCATTCAGTGAAACCATTCCTTTGGCATTCATGAGGGCACTGAATACCCAGGGCAGCTCTGGACAGACATTCCCATTCCCTGTGCCAGCAGGGCAGGACTCCTGGTCTTTAACCAGAGCTGGGGGTGTTGCAATGTCTTAAATCTGTGAGGCTGCTGCAAAAAAGAGGTGGATTTGCCAAAGATCCCCTTGGAAGGTAGAAATATTCCTGTAACACATCCCTGGATTTACCCAGAACTGGAGGAGGAAGCAGAGAACCAAAGATTCCCCAGAGAGCTGCCAAAAGTTGTGAGTTGCCATCAAAGCAAAGCTATGGATTTTCAGTGAGCACTCACCTCTTGCTCTGGTTCTGGCTGATTGTTCCAAAGGAGCTGATGTTATCTGTGAATTCCCCATGCTTTTCTGCTGCTCTGCTCCCAGGGGAATCTGAGTGGAAGTCATCCTCTGGCAGGGGGGGAGCACAGCCCTCCCCATCACTCTCCACCTCCACATTGGGGTCAAACACGTGCTCACTCTTCTTAAATTTATCCAGCAGGGCCAACACTGACTGGGAGAAGAAGGAACTCGGGAAGGTATTTGAAGCTGAGGAAGCTTCAGCTTAATGGCCTTGAGCTGAAGGAGGGTGGATTTAGACAGGATATTGGGAAGGGATTCTTCCCTGGGAGGATGGTGAGGAACAGGGATGGAATTCCCAGAGAAGTTGTGGCTGCCCTATCCCTGGGAGTGTCCAAGGCCAGGTTGGACAGGGATTGGAGCAACCTGGGAGAGTGAAAGGTGTCCCTGCCCATGACAGGGGTTGGGACTGGATGGGCTTTAACATCCCTTCCAAACCAAACCAGGTGGGGATTCTATGATTCCATGAAAAGGCAGAATATCAGCAGCCCTGCAGGGCAATCTCCCCTTGTGTATCTCGGAGGTGAGAACTCAGGTATCCCACCTGGCCCAGTTATCCCACCCAGCACAGAGCCATCCAACCTACCTCCTCGTGGGACTCCTCATCCCACTTTGTGAACTGGAAACCAGCCAGGGAAGAGCAGATGGGACGTTTCTCAACACACGGAGCCAGCAGGGCTGGAGACAGGGAGCATAATGGGGAGGGATTAGACTCAGGATCCAAAACCAGCAGCTAAAACTAGTGCCAGGCATGACTTCTTAATTAATTAATCTTCAAGTCATGTATGTGGGCAGCTCTTCTTCTATGCAGAGCTTCTTTATAAGGGAGATTTCCATTCCCACCCTAAGTGCAGGGTGGGCATAACTCTGGGAATCTTGTCAGAGCAGCAGGGGCTGGTCCTATATCCAGGCTCAACACGCTCTGAGAAGGTCAGTGTCGTGGGTTTACCAGCCCCTCCCCGGGGTTGAAAAATAGTTAATTCCAGGAAGATTTCCGGAGGAAAGCCAATCACAAGTTTTAGTAATGTCTCTGCGAACGACATATTTAAGAAAACGGAAGAGAAGCTGAATTGCACAGAAGAAATTCCAGCCCGGAGGAGAGCAGAGGAGAATAAGAGATAGCAATGTAGCCTCCAAGGTCAGTGTAGCAGGAGGGGGAAGGAGAGGCCCGGGAGGGCCCCCTCTCCCCCTCCAGCAGGGGAAAAGACTTAAAAACCAAAACCCTGCCACTTGTGGAAGATTATTTGGAGTGAAGAAACCCTCTTGCAGTTCATGAAGGAGCCTGTGCCGGAGCGGAGAGAAACCCTCCTGCAGCTCATGAAAGAGCCTGTGCCAGAGCAGAGGAGTGCACGGAGGAAGCTGTAACTTCCTTAGCCTTGGGAGGCCTAAGATGAAACAGAGTCTGGCTGGAGACCTGTGGCCCTTGGAGAGAGAAACCTACACTGGAGCGAGTGTCCCGGGTAGGACTTGTGATCCCAGTGCGGGATTTATGCTGGTGTAATTCATTTGTGACCCTAAAGGACAGCAGAGTGTGGAAGAACTGTTGTCCGAGTGTAGACTCACATTGGAGAAGCTCATCCAAGGCTGTCTCCTGTGAGAAGGGACCCCACAAGAAACAGGGGATGGACTCGATGCCATTATCCCCTGTAACAGTGGTGAAGACCCTGGGGCAGCAAGTTGTCCCCTTGCAGTCCATGGAGGACCTCACAGGGCCCGAGTACCCCCCAGCCTCCAGTCCTGGCCCAGCAGAGAGGAGCAGGGCCAGTCCTGAGGTCAACGAGCAGCAGAGAGAAAGAGAGAGAGGGAGATTTCCAGCTACGGCCGATCAAAGTTGTTGTCCTGGAGATAATAGAAGAAAACTTTCAAGTGCCACAAATTTTATTTAGAGGAACTGTAAACCTGAAAGTAAAGAAAAGACTTTTCTCCTGGACTGATATAGGGGGGAGGGATAATTTTGTAAATACATAATTTTCTTCATAATTTTACGTAGTTAGAATTGTTGTATATATTATTCTTTAGTTTTTATCCTGCTAGTAATAAATTTAATATTATTCCCCCACATCAAGTCTCTCTTGTCTGTATAAAACTTCTCTCATCTCATAGCAATTGTGTAAAAGGTTTAAAAAAAAAATCGGTCCAGAGTAAACCCACGACAGTCAGTCCTTAACCTGGAGCACTAATCCCAAGTCCTGCAAAGCTCAGACCAACATCTGCCATGCCAGATGTGCCAGAGGTTGGGTGACAGGTCAAGATCTGAAACCTACAAAGGACCTGGTTTTCCAGCAGCTGATCCCAGCTGGGCCAGCATCAGAGCACTGGTGCCCCAGGATAGCCAAGCAGGGACCAAAGCACAGCTCATGGCAGCTGAGACTAAAATGAGCTCACCTGGGAGATGAAAAGCATGGAAAAGTCTGGATGGGCCCAACACTCACACTTTAAATCCATTATTTTCACAGGATCTGAGTTTGGCAGCAAGAGAGTCTCCGAGGAAGGGAGAGGGACAATGCTAGACTCAAACTGGAGCTCGCAGCGGAAGTCCTGGGTGTGCAGACACCTGAGGAAAATCCCAGCAGTGCTGCGCTCATCAAAGGATGCTGCTGCTTTCTGGAACATGGGATCCACCTGCAGGTGTGGAGGGAAGTGGCGAATGACCCCAAACATCTCCTCCCCACCCCTGGAAGTGTCCAAGGTCAGTAGGACAGGGTTTGGAGCAACCTGGGATAGTGGAAGGTGTCCCTCCCCATGGCAGGGGGTGGAATTGGTTGATCTTTAAGATCCCTTCCCACCGAAACCATCCCATAATGCATGATCTTCTTCAGTAAGGAAAGAGCCCTCCCAGCTCCCTTTCAGACTTGACTGGACACAATTCTGCTGTACCAGCACAATCCAGACATGTATGTGACTGTCAGAGCCCAAGAGAGGAATGAACAAGAAGGAAAACAGAGATGAGCAAGATGAGATGACACAACCCTTCCTCCCCCACGCAGCTGCTCCAGCAGCCTCCCCCAAAACCCACCTGACGCCTGCGATTGGCCTCTGACACATTGATGTTGTCCAAGTTCTGCTCGATGGTTTTGAAGGCCTGTTTTTTCTTTGGTCGAACTGTCTTGACAGCCTCAGGAGCTGAACTGTCTTCTGAAAGAGAAAGAAGAACAAATGACACTTAAAAAACTTGCTAAAATACCCCAAGGAGGGATAGAACAACTTTGAGTTCAATTTGTACAACACACACACAATGAAGTTGCTCAGTCAGGGATTTATTAGCATGAACCACCAGTGTTTCACTCCTGTATGCTGCTTTGCTTTTTATCGACTCTATTTGGTCACAGATTGCCTCTATTCAGCCACAGATTAACTCTGTTTGGTACATTTATTTCAAAGTAAAGGACAGCAAAACATGAGGCCCTTCATTGTTACTGGTTCAGATCAGACCAACTGTGTTCGTGTCCAAATCTAAATCCCTGGACTAAATCACTGAATTTAGGACTGAGCAACAGATTCAGATTCTCATCCCAAACCTCCCTAAACAAACACACGGGGAAACCAATTTGGGACCTCCCAGACCTTGAAAAATTAATTCCAAAGCACTTCAAAATTCCCTGAGCACTGAGGTTCCTTTTGTTCCCAGGTGGAAAAGCAGCAGCTTAACAGGAAAATGAGGGAATTGCCCACCTTCCCCTGGGCTGTCCAGGCCCTTGGCATGTGCGGAGTCCTTGCCCAAGCCCCCAAGGACTTTGTAGGTGTCTGCATGGACTATGTCCACACGCGCAGAGTAGATCTTGCCACAGGCATCCAATGTTCCAGCTGCAACCTGACAGGCAGGGACAGGGAATTCTCAGTTGGAAAGGGAAAAGTCTCATGTAGAAGATATAAGGCTGAGCTCCTGAATGCTCTGCATCACAAGAAAAACTGTGAACAGCTGGAAAAGGATTTATTCTAAAACCTAATGCCCCCCAGCAGGAGCCAGGGTGTGTTTTTCTCACAGTTTGCTTCATCTTTTGGGATCACACAGAAAAATGCTTAAAAAGTTGCCAAGATTAAGCAATGGGGAGAAGCAAAGCTCTCTCCTCCACTTCTCCTTAATGCCTTCTTTAGGGTCACCCCATTGGTATCATTCTGTTTTCCCTGATTATGAACTCTACAGGTGAGTTCAAGTTCCTTGTTTTGCCAAGTTCCTTTTTTGATCACAGACTCCCCCCTGGAAGGTGGAAAATCCCCCAGTAAAATCCTGTGCAGCCTTTCCCACCCTTTCCTCATCCCATCAACCACAACCAGCTCATTCAGGGGTTCCTTGAGGCCACATCAAGAGTTCAGCCATTCATTCCTTCATCCAAGAACCCAGTTTTCCCTCCCAGCATTAGTCAACTATTAAAATTTGTCTTTCCCTTGGCAAGTTCTTATTCTGATCCATTCCTGGATCAAAATCAGACCACCGCTAACTTCCTTTATTTTCCAGCCTTGTTTTTTTTCCTGGTTTTAACACTCATTATTTATAAATCTTATTTTTAAGCAAGATTTCCTTTAGAAGGACCATAACTGAGAGAATTCAGACATTAATTTCTGTGGTACAAAAGGATTATTCACAGCCTTAAACTCCTGCAACAAGTGAATGTGCTGCCTCTCCCAGGTATTTCTGGTGGCAGTAACAGGCTCAGCTACCTGAGCATTATTTGAGGGTTGATATTAACTGGGTTAAATCCAGATGGAAATAAACTCCTCTCACCTTGAAGCTGGTGAACTCAGAGTTCTGCTTCAGGATCTCAGGCATGTAGTCGATGAGATATAAATCAAAGGCATTTCTCGGGGTGATTTTCTGGAACAAAGCACAGCTCGGGACCAATCCCCAGGCCAACGACACCCCTCACCCTGCCTGGACCCCCGGCTCAGGTGGGGACTTAGGGCAGGGCCAAGGGGACATGGGCTGTAAGGTGTGTGATGGGAGAGCACCAACAAGCCCATGGTTGGCCCAGGGAAGAGGAATAGGTGGAGAGTGGAGAGACAGGCAGAGAAGAACCTTCTGAAATTCAATAGGGCAAATGCAGGTCCTGCACCTGGGGAGGAACAACCCCAGGCACCAGCACAGGCTGGGCGGGACCTGAGGGTCCAGCTGCCCTTGACCAGCAGTGAGCCCTGGGGACAGGGAGGCCATTGGGATCCTGGGGTGCATCAGGAAGGGCATTGCCAGAGGGTCAGGGAAGGGATCTTGCCCCTCTGCTCAGTCCTGTGAGGCACAGCTGGAGTGCTGTGTCCAGCTATGGGTTCCTCAGGACAGGAGGGACATGGAGTTTCTGGAGCTACAGAGATGATGAGGGGACTGGAGCTTCTCTGTGACCAGGAAAGGCTGAGGGAGCTGGGGCTGTTCAGCCTCCAGAGGAGACACTGAGAGGGGACCTGCCCAATGTCTGTCAGTGTCTGCAGGGAGGGGGCAGAGGATGGACCAGAGGAAGGGGCAGGAACTGATGCCCAGGAAGTTCCACCTGAACATGAGGAAGAACTTCTTTGCTGTGCAGTGACCAAGCACTGATCATAGACCCACAGAACCAAAAAATATCCTGAGCTGGGAGGGACCCTCAAGGACCATCAAGTCCCACTCTTGGCCCTGCACAGACACCCCAACAATCCCACCACACTGTCCAAACACTCCCTGAGCTCTGGCAGCCCTGGGGCTGCGACCAAACCCTGAGGAGCCTGTTCAGAGCTCCATTGCCCAGGGAGGGTGTGGAGTCTCCCTCACTGGGGATATTCCAGAACCATGTGGATGCAATCCTGTTCCTTGTGGATGATCCTGCTTGAGCAGGAAGGCTGGACCCATTGTGGTCCCTTCCAACCTTAGACGTTCCATATTTCTGTGTTTCTCTGAGTTGTGTCTTTCTAGGATGAACAGTTAATAAGGCCCTGTAATTTGAGATATTCCAGAACCATGTGGATGCAATCCTGTTCCTTGTGGATGATCCTGCTTGAGCAGGAAGGCTGGACCCATTGTGGTCCCTTCCAACCTTAGACGTTCCATATTTCTGTGTTTCTCTGAGTTGTGTCTTTCTAGGATGAACAGTTAATAAGGCACTGTAATTTGAGATATTCCAGAACCACCCGGACACAACCCTGTTCCATGTGCTTTGGAAAGGCCCTGCTGCAGCAGCAAGGTTGGACCCACTGACCCACCCCGTGATTTTGTGAATAACCATGCAAGGTTCGAGGCTTTTAAATCCCCCTCCAACCTCGCAGCCAGGGGGATTTAACCTCCAACGTGAGTATTTAAGGACCGGTTCCGATGCCCCGGGACTCACGTTTTCCGTGGAGAGGCGGATGCAGGTGCTGTAGTGCTCCGAGATCTGCACATTGCTCCACTGCGGGAGCTGCCAGCCCTCCTGCCTGCGGGACACACGGAGGGGTCACGGGGCTCAGAATCACTGAGGCTGGAAAAGATCTCTGAGATCATCAAGTCCAACCTGTGACCCAATACCACCTTGTCACCCAGACCATGTGGTCTCTTCCTAAACACCTCCAGGGACGGCGACTCCACCCCCTCCCTAGGCAGCCCAATCCAATGTCTGACACGCTCTCCGTAAAGAACGTCTTCCTAATGCCCAACCTAAACCTGCCCTGGCGCAGCTTGAGACTGTGCCCTGTTGTCCTGGGAGAAGAGCCCGACCCCCCCGCGTCTCCACCCTCCTGTCAGGCAGCACCGGCCGTACCTGGGCGCGGGAGAGCACAGGTCTAGCGAGGAGTCGGCGGCCCTGGAGCGCCGGCGCTGCCGCCTCTCGCGCTCGTCGTCGTTGGCGGGGCACTCGGCCAGCACGGGGGTGCCGGCACTGCCCAGGGCCCGCGGGGCCGGCGAAGCTGCGGCGGCGCCGCGCGGGGTGCGGGCGCTCATCGCTCTCGGAGCGGGGTCCGAGCGGGTCCGAACCGGGGATCGAACCGAGGATCGAACCCAGGATCGAGGATCGAACCCAGGATCGAGGCCGGGTCCCAGCGGGATCGGAGCGGAACCTCACCGGGATCAAAGGCGGCCAATCAGCGCGCGCTCCGCCCCGCCGGCCAATCAGCGTGTGGCCCGCCCAGCAGTTTGAACGGCAGCGCGCGCCGCGCGGGCGATAACGGCCGGGGATGGGGATGGTAATGGGGGGGAAGGAGGGAGAAGAATGCGCTTCGAGGGACCCCCCGGTGGGACCTTCGGTAGGATCACCCTAATTTCCCGGTCCTGGGCTGGGTATGAGGGATGTCATCCAACGGCCGCGGTGCCCCGGCACCGCCCACATCGGCAAAGGCCGCCTGGGAGGAGGAGGAAGAGGAGGAGCCAGAGCTGCTCCGCTTATCACAGAATCCCAGAATCTCTGAGATTGGAAAAGAGCGCTGGGATCATTGAGTCCCACCTGTGACCGATCCCCACCTTTTCACACAGACGAGAGCACTGAGTGCCACCTCCAGTCGTTCCCTGGACACCTCCAGGGATGGGGACTCCACCACCCTCCTGGGCAGCCCCTTCCAATGCCTGACCACCCTTTCCAGGAAGAAATTCCTCCTGATGTCCATCTCATGTGTTCACAGGAGGTTGGGACACACTGGCACATGTTGCCCAGAGAAACTGTGCTTGCCCCTGGACCCTTGGCAGCATCCAAGGCCAGGCTGGACAGGTCTTGGAGCAACCTGGGATAGTGGAAGGTGTCCCTGCCCATGGCAGGGGGTGGGATTGGATGGGCTTCAAAATCCCTTCCAATCCAAACCATTCCATGATTCCATGACTCTGGGGAGCCCCACGGCACCAGGATATAACTCCCAACTCACTCTGGCACTCGGGAATAATTTGGGAGGGAAATGCCACATCCAGGGACCTCAGCAGTGACAAGGACCACAGTGACATCACCCTTACCCCCCCATGTTTATTCCAAGACACCAGTTACAGCTCCAGGGAGAGGCCACAAAATTCCATCCTGATCAGGCAAAAATGAGGCAAAAAATCAGGAAAACTCTCCTTCCACACCACAACCCCCCATTGGGCACTTGGAAAACAGCTCCCACTGCTCCCAGTGACCTGAAAAACCAGCAGCCATGGGTGTCCCCCCCTGGCCCAGGTACCGCTGAGACCCCCACAGGGATCTGTCCTGGGTGGGAATGTCCTGGAAAACCACAGGGCTGGGCTCAGATCCCCTAGATCCTGGTGAGGAGGGGGCTGCCATCTTCATATTCCCAGAGCCAGAGTCCCCACTGATTCAGCATTTCCCTCTCCTGGGTCTCTCTGGGGACCATTGGGTGTCCAGGGGTGAGGGACCCTCCAGAGAAATCCCTGACCAAAACAGTCACTGAGGTAGGAACAACCCCAACTCACTGCAGGCAGCAGGAGCTCTGGCTCAGGAATCACCTCCAGAGCCTTAGGAATCGATTCCGGAAGCTTGGGAATCCCCGCCTGGAGGGTTCCAGGATGCAGCGAGTCCCACAGCCAGGACATGACATGCAGGAGGCAGCGGAAATGTGGCAGGAGATGTGGGGAAGGTGTTGCAGCCATACAGTTTCCCAACTCATCCCGCTGGGAAAACTGCTGGAGAACCACGAGCAACCAGCTCTAAACACCAAAACTCAGCACCCAGAGGGGCAGGTGGGGGCTTCCAACAAGGCAAAGCAGGCTGGTCTCCACATGGGAAGCAGCCAGAGTGGGATGAAGAGCTTGGAAAGTCTCTCCTGGCACTGACATTGCTTGGGATGAGGAGCTCCAGCAGGAATCCTGTGAGGGCTGACACGCTCCCGTGACTCCTGGGGTGTCACAGCCCCTGTGCTGGGGCTCCCTGAACCCCCCCTTTCGGAGCCGTTCCCAGAGAAGCCCCCTCAGGACTCAGCTCCCCCTCCATGGCACATCCACTCCCACTGGGATCCACGCAGCAGCTCTGGAGCCCTCAGGGAACAGTGGCTGCTCCCACTGGGATTTCGGGGTCCCCACCACGAGGGTCTGTCCATCAGGCCAGTCTGGGAGGGGTGAGAGTCGGGATGTGGCTGGCAAAGCCCATGAATAGGCCATCCCGGGGGTTTCCCAGGTCAATAGAAATGTTTCCGGCTCTGCTCCTGCCACTTGTTGTAGACAATGATGCCGATGACAATGGCGAAGACGAGGGCAACCAGCGAGAAGAACACAATGAGGAACAAGGCCAGGCCACTCATGGGCTCCAGAGGTGCTTCCACTGAGAAAGTAGGGAGGGAAAACCCCATGAAAACTCAGAGAGCCCCAAAACCAGGAGAGATTTCCCCACTCCAGAGGTTTTCACCATCCCACACCCCTAGGGATTCAGGTCCCCAAAGCTTTTGGGCCCTGAGCAAACCAGGAACTCATGGTGGAATTTCAGGATGGGACATGACCCACGTCCCTCCCACCCCAGACTGGCGGATGGATCCTCACGGAGGGGACCCCCAAAATCAAAGGTGCTTTTTCCTCCCCAGCTCCAAGTGCCCCCAAATCCCTCCTCATCCCACCTTCCCCACAGTGAAGCTGGAGGTTCCCACTCACTTCCAGGCAGTTTCAGGTTGTCCACAACAGGCAGGAACACCTCCCTGTCCCGCTTTTCCTCCTCCAGCGTTCGCTCAACCGTGAGCTGGTACAGCTTCAGCGAGATGATGTCATGGTTGTCTGGAAGGAGAAGGAAAACTGAGGTGCCCTGAGGGGTCACCCATTACCAAAGCTCTAGCCAGGAGCTGGAATGCCATGGAAAACTCCTTGGAGCAAAGGTGCTGGTCCTCCCTTCCCAAGGGGACCAACTGCCAGCAGGAAACTTTGAAGCAACTTAAAAACTAAAAACCAGCCCAAACCAGGACTTAAAATCACTTGGGAATCCAAAGGAATGTGTCAGCAGGTGGGAATGCTTCATCCCTGGGCACCAGGCAGGGATCTGGGAGGGAAAAGGAATTTTGTTGGAGCCAACAATGGGCCCAGGAATGAGCTTTTGTGAGGCAGAACTCAAATCCAGGCTTAAAACCTCCAGAAAAGGGACAGGGGCTGGGTCGGGCTTGGGGCACCCCGAGGAGGGATTGGTGAGGAAAGCAAAAGGGTTTAGTGCTCCATAAAACCATTCCAAGGTGGGTGATTGCTGGGAAATCCAAAGGAAAACACTCTCAGGATGGAGCCAGGGAGCAGAGGGAGCAGGCTGGGACACCTGAGGCACCCACGGCACTGCCAGTGTCAGCAGCTCCTGCTCTTGGGATAACCCAGCACCAGGACTGGGTTTTATTCCAGGCTTAGTGCTTGGTTTAGCACCAGGAGGAGGTTTTATTCCATCTTCATCCTGGCTTTACTCATCCCAAGGGGAGAAGAGACAGAGATCCACAGGGAGCTCAAGGGAAGTGGGAAGTGCTGCCTGGACAAAGCCCAGGGGCCCATCCTGGCCCCTCAGGGGTCACTGCAAGATCCAAACCAAAGCTCCCATTCCTAGCTCCGGGGTCCTCAAAGCAGGGAAAGCTCCCCGAAGCAGGGAAAGCTCCCCGAAGCAGGGAAAGCTCCCCGAAGCAGGGAAAGGCCCTCAAATGCTTCCATAAGGCCCTACAGCTCCCCAGATCTGCTGTAGT
Source organism: Oxyruncus cristatus (assembly GCA_013399855.1). Taxonomy (NCBI): domain Eukaryota; kingdom Metazoa; phylum Chordata; class Aves; order Passeriformes; family Cotingidae; genus Oxyruncus; species Oxyruncus cristatus. The sequence goes on along the minus strand of VXAY01004731.1, from coordinate 15,465 downwards.
CTCTAAGGAATCCCACCTGGACTCCCCTGGTAGTACCTGACAAGTCCCCAGTGACCGAGGACGTCCCAAAGTAGTACCCTCGGGGCAGATGCACGCCCGGCACATCGATGCAGTCCCTCCACTCGTGCTTCCCATCGATGTCAATCAATACCTGTGGGACAAACACTGCCCTAAGCCCCATGGGGACCCCCATGAGTGCCCTCCCACACTGAGTGATGCCTTAAAATCTATATATCTATATATCTATAAGTTTTGGTGTAGTTTGTTGGTGCCTTTGTACAAGAATTTTATTATATACTATACGCAATATATTGAATATTAATGTAGTGATCTAATTAATAAATTAATATAAATTATATTCATATAAATTAAACTTTTATCATGATGGCATAATAAAAGGAAATACTACCCTCTAAAGCTCACAAATTGAGTTTCTGGGGGTTTATTTAAGTGCCATTTTTAGGCATCGTGGGCAGCACTCACCGTGAGCCTCCTCTTGACGTAGCGGATGACCAGGAAGGTGTCATGGGGCAGGTTCCTCACCATGGCCGTGCAGCCCCCCAGCTCCGTGGGACGTCCGTCCCGGTCATGGTCATAGGTCAGGGAGCCATTATTCACCATGGCTGAGATGTAGGGGAACACCCGCTGCCAGGGGAACAGGGGGTGAGTTTGGGGTCTGACAGGGGAATCTGGACCCTGGAACACCTCCAAAGGCAAGTGTCGCAGCAGCCCCCTGGACCTGAACTTGTTCAATGCCAAGGATTGAACATCAGAACTATGATGCTCCATCTCTGACCCCGAACTCCACCCCAAGCATCTGCCTCAACATGATCCCACTCCACCCCTGACCCCAAATTCCTTCACTCCCCAAGAATCTGCCTCAACAACGACCAGCATGGTCCTGCTCCATCCCTGACCCCAAACTCCACCCCAGCCAAATTCCTTCATCCCAGATAACCTTCTCCACACAAAACCATCACAACCCCGCTCCATCCCTAACCCCAAACTCCTTCACTCCCAAAAAATCTGCTCCACAAGTCACCACCACGACCCCTCTCCACCCCCAAGGCTCAGCCTCAGCTCCCAGAGATCCTGAACAGAGCACACATTCCATGCAGTCCATCCTGGCTCCCACAGGGATTCCTGGAGCCCTTGAGATGGAATTCCTTGCCCGGGAACCCCAAGAGGTGGGACAGCAGGAGCCAGTACCTGGTTTCCCGGGCTGTACCTCCTCTTCTGAGCCTGCCCTCCGGAATGAGCGCAAAGCAAGAGAGAGCACAGAGCAACACGGTCACAGGGCAGAGTCCAGCAGAGCCCTGCATCCCGGGAAACCTCCTCCTGGAGCACCTCCTGCCTTCCCAGGACTGGGAGCAGGGAGTGGGGGGTGAGGGGTCAGTGCCAAACCCCGGGATATACGGCATAGAAGCAGCACCAGAGGGCAAGACCATGGATGGAGTCACTCCTTGAGCCCCTGCAGCCCCGCAGGGAATCCCAGTCAAGCTTCCCTCAGGAATAAAATCCTTTTTTTTGGCCTTGCAAAAGTGGGAACGAACAGCTGGGAACCCACAGAAACAGTTTTTCTTGGTGCTTCTGACTCCTGCTCCATGTCACCCACATTCCACAATCCCTCTAATTAAGACCTGTTGTGTGCCACTTTATCCCATAAAAGCAGAGCTGCCACCCTGCAAATCCAAGGATACATCCAACACTTCGCTAATCCAGCAGCTTGGAAAGGCTTTTCCCGGCACAAAGTCCGTCCTAAACCAGTGGGTTTAGGGATTGTGATAAAAGTTGGGAGTTACTCTAACCCAATACTGTTATTTTGTGACCTTGGGTATCACCTGATTTTTAGGGTGAATTGGAAATGAAAAAAGGTCCAACTTTGGGTTTGGAGGGATGGAAGTTTCCAGCAACAGGTTGCCCAAAGAAGCTGTGGATGCTCCTGGATTCCTGGAAGTGTCCAAGGCCAGGCTGGACAGGGCTTGGAGCAACCTGGGATAGTGGAAGGTGTTCCTGCCCATGGCAGGGGGGGCACTGGACGGGCTGTAAGGTCCCTTCCAACCCAAACCATTCCAGGATTCAATGATTCTATAACAGGGTGGGAATAGCCCAGGTTTCTCCACCTCTGCACTTACTTTTCTATGGGAATGACACAACTAAACCCCAAAAAACATCAGGAACATGAGGCCCTTTAGACCTTTCCAAGAAGCACCTGAGAAAGGAGGCAAAGGCTCCTCAGCCCTTACTCAAGGTTTACTCAGCCCCTACTCTTGGTTCAGCCCCCAAGAGCAGAATTCCCAGCACAAACACAGCTCCATCACTCAGCTATTCCTGCCCTAAAATCCCTTCTTCTGAGAAAAAGCTTCCCACAAAACCATCCCCAGCTTCTCCCATGTTCCCTCACAAGGAACTAAATCCAACCCCGCAGAAAAGCAGAGGCAGGAGGAAGAGCAGGAGCTGAGTTGAGTTTATGATTCCAAAGAAAAGTTGTGCTCATAACCTTGGTGCAACCCATCCCATTCCTCCCTCCCTGCTCACCTCCTGCTGCTTCTCCTCATTTGGATAAGTGTCCACAAACACTCCCAGGCCCAGGAAATTATCCTTGCTTCCAAACACGGGTCCTAGGAGGAAGAAGAAACCTTGGGATGAGACTGGGAAGGCCAGGCAGGGTTTGTTCCTCATCATGATGGAATGGTTTGGCTTGGACAAGATCTTAAGGACCATCCAGTCCCACCCCTGCCACACTCAGGGATTTTTTCCATGAATCCAGATTGTTCCAAGGTGTGCCCTGACCCCTTCCCATGGGATTTTACCCGTCTGCATCCTGTCCTTGGTGTACCAGATGGCAAAGCCATCCCCGTTCAGGTTCTTCTTGCCTTGTCCATGGATTTTGAAGTGCACCTGCATCTCCCAATCCCGCAAGTAACAGGGCTGGAAAAGAGGGAAAAGATGGGAATTTAGGGGGTCTCTCCTGCCAACAGTGAGGGGACAGCAGGGACTGTCCATGCCATTCCCTGCCCATCTCAACACTCCACATGCCCTCATTCCCTGTCTCCCTCACCAAAATCCATCATTCCCTGTTCCCTCACCAATATCCATCATTCCCCCCCACTTTGATGTCCCCAGTGTTCCAACCGTCTTACCCAGCCCTCCCCACCCCATCCCTGAGTCCCCCGCCGCGGTCCCGACCCTCTCCTGTCCCAATCCCAGCCCTCTCTTCCGATCCCATACCGTGTCACCCCCAATCACGGCCCCCTCCTGTCTCGATCGCGACCCTCTCCCCCAGCCCTCACCACCCCATCCCTGAGTCACCCCGGTCCCGACCCTCTCCCCTACCTCTCTCTCCCCTCCATGCCCCCGCGGCGCCCCCCGCTCACCACGCGGTTCCACACGGCTCCTTGCTTGCTCTGCACGTCGGGGGTGAGGCGGATAAACTGGGTCATGACCATGGCGTTGCCCAGCAGGTCCCACAGCCCCGAGCTGGCCGACCCCACACCTGTGGGCCCACACTCACCGTCGGTACTGGAGCACCGGCACCGTGCACCGCTCACCAACCCCCCGCCCCGCTCACCCTGGTAGGGCTTGGACAGCGAGTGCTCGCGCTTGAGGTGCTCCTCAGTCTGCTCGGTGTGGACGCGGCCGAGCCCCAAGGCCAGCAGGGCCAGCACAGCGATCTCGGCCTGCCACCGTCCCACGGCCGCCATCTTCCCTAGGCCGCCCCTTCCCCGGCTGCCCCAAGCCGCTGCACCCGCCCACTGGGGCGTTTGGCGAGGATGGTTGGTGGAGACGGCTGTCTGTCAATTGGGAGGGCGGGAGGCGCGCGGGCGGTGATGGGTAATGTAGTTCTGGAACCTGAGGGACGGAGGTGCTGTGGGACCTGCAGCCCCGGGTCCTAGTGCCCCCCGCCACTCGGGGTCCTAGTGCCCAACCCAGGTTCTAGTGCTCCCCTATCCAGATCCCTGTGCCCTGCCCACCAACGGGTCCTACTGCCCCCCTTCTCCCGCCTTCGGGGGCGTGGTTTGAGCGAGTGACCAGTTATACCATGGGCGTGACCCAGCACGTGCCGTGCGGAGGGGAGTGGTCAGTCGTGTGGCTTCCCGAGCAAGGGCGTGGCGTGCTGGGCTTCGTCAATGGGGGGCGTGACCGAGAGTTACGCCCAGAGAGGGGGCGTGGTCTTGTTGTGGACGTCAAAACCGAGGCGTGTCCCTATAGTGATTCCCTGAGGGGGAGTGTCCCTGCTCGTGACGTCACAACAGGGGCTTATCCCCGCATCTTTCCTCCCTGAGGGTAGGTGACCGGAGTCGCTGCTGCCCGGGGAGAGTGTCGCGCTGCGTGACGGTCACGACTGGGGCGTATACCTCTAATTGACCCGGTGGGGGCGTATCCAGCTCAGGAACGTCACAATGGGGGCGTGTCGCTGTGTGATCCTCCTATGGAGGCGTGTCCTTTTGCATTACGCCATAAAATGGGCGTGGTCTTCCTCGTTGCCGCCTATAGGCGTGTCTGTAGTCCCGCCCCTATGATGTCATCGCGCCGTGCCCGCCCCCCGCTGGCGCCGGTCCCGCCAGTGCCCAACATGGCGGGCGGCAGCGGCCGTGGGAGCCTTGCCGGGGGCGGCCCCGGGAGCTCCGGCGCCTCCGCGGTGGCCTCGTTGCCCGCGGGGCTCTTCCTGCCGCCGGTCCTCCTCCTTCTCCTGCCGCAGTCCGCCCTCGCCACGCCCGCTCTCGACACCATAGTGCTGGGGCTGCGGCTGGAAGGCAGCACGAAGCCTCCCGAGCCCGTGGCCGGGGTGGCTCCTGGGCCTATCCGGCTCACGGAGGGCAGCGAGGCCCTGCTCCGGCTCTTCGGGCTGGGGCTGGGCCCGGGAGCCGCGGACCGTGTGGCCTTCGCCGAACTGAGGCCGGACGCAATCCCGGCCGTGAACGAGACGTGCGCGGAGCGCTCGCAGGACCTGCTGGTGCGGCCCGGCCCCACCGAGCCCCGCGACACCTCGGCGCTGCTGTGGCTGCGGGTGCTGCCCCTGCGCAAGCACGAGAAGGCCAAGGCCTACGTGCTGTGCTCGCAGCGCCGGCCCGGCCAGCCCTGGCTGCCGCACCAGGGTCCCGACGGGCAAGTGGTGGTCCTGGAAGAGAAGAAGTCCCTGCTGCCGCTGTGGCTGCAGGTGACTCTCATCGCCGCGTTGCTGGGGCTGTCTGGGATGTTCAGTGGGCTGAACCTGGGGCTGATGGCGCTCGACCCCATCGAGCTCCGCATCCTGCAGAACTGCGGCTCGGAGAAGGAGCGGCGCTATGCCCGCAGGATCAGCCCCATCCGGAAGAAAGGAAACTACCTGCTCTGTTCGCTGCTGTTGGGCAACGTGTTGGTCAACACGACCCTCACCATCCTTCTGGATGACCTGACCGGCTCTGGCGTAGGTGCCGTGGTGGCCTCGACCGTGGGGATCGTGATCCTAGGGGAGATTGTTCCCCAGGCGTTGTGCTCCCGGCACGGGCTGGCTGTGGGTGCCAAAACCATTCTGGTGACCAAGTTTTTCATGCTGCTCACGCTGCCCCTGTCCTACCCCATCAGCAGACTGCTGGACTGCATCCTGGGCCAAGAGATCAGCACTGTTTACAACCGGGAGAGGTTCCTGGAGATGCTGAAGGTGACGGAGTCTTTCAACGATCTGGTCAAGGAGGAACTGAATATGATCCAGGGTGCACTGGAGCTGCGCACCAAGACGGTGGAGGATGTGATGACCCCATTGCCCAACTGCTTTATGATCAGCAGCGATGCCATCCTGGACTTCAACACCATGTCCGAGATTATGCAGAGCGGGTACACCCGGATCCCTGTCTATGAGGGTGACAGGGCGAACATCATGGACATCCTCTACGTGCAGGACCTGGCCTTTGTGGACCCTGATGACTGTACTGCCCTCAAGACCATCACCAAGTTTTATAACCACCCCGTGCACGTCGTGTTCCATGACACCAAGCTCGATGCCATGCTGGAGGAGTTCAAAAAAGGTACAGGGGTCACTGCTTCCTGCCAGCTGGAGGCAGGATTGCTGGGAGTTTTGCCCTCCCCGGGGTTCCTCATGGTTTGGGTCGTGTGATCCTGAGGGATTGAGGCCACCTGGGCACGGGCAGGGGGTCACCAAACCCAGTGTTGCCTGCAGGAACACTTCGGGAGTGTTTCCTTGCTCCTTGTTTTTAATTATCAGCTCTGAAGGCCTTTGAGAAGTCTCTCAGCTCCCTGGTTTGGGTTTGGCTCCCTCTTGACACTCCTCCTTGACTCTGGGAGTGGTGAGAGCTCCTATCCCTGCTCTGCTTCCCACTCATGACATCAGGGCACCGAAAGGTGGGAGCAGCAGCAGGAGGACTGTGATGAACCCACCAGGCTGGGAAATTGCTCAGCTCCCTGGTTTTGGGCTTGGCTCCCTGTTCCAGGTTATGATCCTAAAGGGGATGAGGCTCCTGGGGGTCACCAGGCCCTGGTGACCATGCCTTTCCAGGGATTTGGAGCTTTGTGGTGCCTCCAGGAATGTTTTGGGAGTGTTTCCTTGCTCCTTGTTTTTGATTATCAGCCCTGGAGGCCTTTGGATAATGGCTGGGGAATCACTCTCATCCCTGATTTTGGGCTTGGCTCCCTCTTCCAGGCTCTTCCTGACACTTGAAAATGGTGAGGGTTGCTCTGTGCTGGCTCCTATCCCTACTCTGCCTCCCACGCATAGCATCAGGGCACCAAAAAGTGGGATTGGGAGGAGTGGGATGTGAGCTCGCTGTGGGATGAACCCACCAGGCACAGCAAAGCTCCCAGGAAGGATTTGCCCTCTCCAGCCCAGGCAGCAACCTCCTTCCCTGCCCAGCTCCTGCATGGGGCCAGGGTGGAGGGAAGATCCCAGCTCTGGAGCAGCTGTGCTGGGTGATCCCAGGCCATCCATGACCCCGTACACTCCCCAGCTCCTGTTACACTTTCTAGAGCACCAGGAGCAGTGTGAGATCCAGGAGATTTGCAGGACATTTCTGGGAGATCATGCATGGATTTGGGGTTACAAAATCCCTCCTGGAGCCTGGGTGAGGCTTTGGGAGCTGGCACATCCAAGCCTGGCTCTCCAGGGCTGTCCCACCCCAGTCCACCTCCAAAAACCAGGACACGGGAGCAGAGTTGCTGCCGGATCTGGAGTTATCCCAGCTCCTGGCAGCGGCTTTCCCTCGTTGGATCCTGATTAAGGGATTTAACCACGTTCCTTCCGGGCTCAAAGCCGCCCATGACACCCAGGGCTCTTTTTTTTCCACTGCCGGGTCAGGAGAAGGGAACTTGTGGGGCTGGTTTAGAGCTGAGCCCCACAAATTCCTTGTGGATGCAGCTCCATGGTAAGGATCTGCCTCATCCCCCTGGATCAGGCACAAGAGGTGCATCCAGAGGGAATAATTAACTGGTTGTGCTAATTGTGGGGCTTGGCAGCCAAAACTCTCCCTGTTGTCACAGTCACTGGCCTTGGGGTGACAGTTCCCACATCCATGTCTAGCCTCTTCCAGACTTTCTCCTCTTGGTGTGAGGCTTTTAAGTGGTGAACTAGGGAGGCAGGCTGGGTGAGATGGGAATGTCCAGCTTGGAGAAGAGAAGGTTCCAGAGAGACCTTAGAGCCCCTTCCAGAGCCTAAAGGGGCTCTAAGACCTGGCGAAGGACTTTGAATAAGGGATGGAGGGACAGGACAAGGTGGGAATGGCTTCCCACTGGAATTTAGATGGGATATTGGGAAGGAATTCTTCTCTGTGAGGGTGGTGAGGGGCTGGGATGGAATTCCCAGAGAAGTTGTGGCTGCCCCATCCCTGCAAGTGTCCAAGGCCAGGTTGGACGGGGCTTGGAGCAACCTGGGATAGTGGAAGGTGTCCCTGCCCATGGCACTGGATGGCCTTTGAGGTCCCTCCCAAGCATTCCAGGGTTCCAAGAACACCCCATGGGGAGCTCCCTGTTCCTGTGGAGAGCCCCAAAGGGGGTCCCAGTGTCTGTCACTCCCTGGTGATGCCCATCCAGGTGCCCTTTGCCTGTGGGTTTGGGCTCCCCCGGGCTGTGTTTGCTGTGCCCAGGCCACTCCCTGTCCTGCTCATCCCACAGGGAGCAGCTCCTGACTCACCTGGGCTGGCCCCTATCCTGTCACCTGTCCCCACCATGCCCCACCCAAGCATCAAATGGGGCCATAAAGGGGGTTTACTGACCCAAACAATTTTTGGACGTTCCCACCCCTTCAGGCACCCCCTTTTTTCAGCGCTGTGGAAGGAGCGTGGCCAGAGGGGGAGGAAAAGGAGATCTGTGTGGTGCCCATCCCTAAAATTCCCCTTTCCCTGAGTGATGAGGGGCTTGTAGCTCTAAAATTAAGTAGTGGAGAGGGTCAGGAAGGGCAGGTTTGAGATAAAGCCAGAGCAGGACACAAGTGGGACACTCCGTGTAGGCCTTGAGAAGGTAAAAGTGCCTTTATTTTGGGATGCACTGAGGTCAGGGAGGGAATGTTTCCCTCTCCAAGCCTCAGTTTCCCCAGGATAAGGATACCAGTTTTCCATGTGGAAGTGGAAACATCCCAGGAATTTTTCCTTCTGGTTTTGTGGGATTTTGGGACAAAGCAGGAGAAACTCCATTCCATGGAGCAGCTGGGGCAGGATGATGCACTTTCAGTGGTTGGGATTTAGCTGGAATCCTGCTGGAATGGGATGAGGGGAGCCCTGAACCCAGGACCAGAAAGTTTTCCTGCCTGGAAGGACCTTACTGCTGCTGGCCAGGGCCCTTGGCTCTGTTCCCTGGGGTGTTTTAGCTCCGGGATCGGGTGGACACCAGGTGTCCAGAGCATTTCCTCTGGGATGGGATCAGCTTGGAAGAGCTGCCAAAGAATTTGGGAAAGGAATTCTGAGTGAAACACAATTGCTGGTGTCCGTGGTGGTGGTGACGTGGTTGCTCTGGTGTCATCCCATCCCCTGGGATGCCCTTGGCCAATCCCACATCCCAAGGCAGCTCCCAGGTTCTTCAGCCCATCCTGGGCTTAATTAGTGTCATTACCCTGGAAGCCAAGCCCAGCCCAAGGGCTTGTTTAGATTTGAACTGGTTTAGGTTTTAACTGGTTTAATGTTTAGGTTTTAACTGGTTTATTGTTAGATTTGAACTGGTTTAATATTTAGGTTTTAATTGGTTTATTTTTAGATTTGAACTGGTTTATTGCTCTGGGGAGGGAAGGGCCGGGCCCAGAAACATCCCCGGGTGTTGGGGTGTCTCCCATTCCAACATCTCTGTGTATCTGTAGGGAAATCCCACCTGGCCATTGTGCAGAAGGTGAACAACGAGGGGGAGGGGGATCCCTTCTACGAGGTGCTAGGGCTGGTGACCCTGGAGGACGTGATCGAGGAGATCATCAAGTCCGAGATCCTGGATGAGTCTGACACCTACAGTAGGTATTGGGGCTCCCCCCGTTCCCATCATCCTGTCCCCCATGGGCTGCTCCTGTCCCACTGTGGGCTGTTCCCACCCACCCTGGACCGATCCTCCCTCCACCCCGTGCCAGGGGTCCTACAGCCCCCCCAGGCTGACTCCTGCCCTCCACAGTCGACAACCGCAGCCGGAAGCGCGTGACCAACCAGAAGAACAGGAGGGACTTCTCAGCCTTCAAGGACCCCGTCAGCGAGCAAAAGGTCAAGGTATCCCCTCAGCTCCTCTTGGCTGCCCACAGGTTCCTCCTGACTGGTGAGTTTTGGGAACAGGGAGCTCCCTGTGGCTCATGGAAACCCGCGATGGAGCGGGATGGGCTCAGTGTATCCTCATGTCCCCCATGCCAGCTCCGGCCCTGGAGACTCCAAGGAGTTGCTCCAGCCATCTCATGGAGAAATGATAGGTCTTGTCCTGCTTTCCTTCACTCTATTCCCCCCCGCCCCCCCCAAAAATGGGAAAGGATGAGGTTTGGGAATGCCAGACCTGCCTCTGACAGGGCCCTGTCCCTCTGGATGATCCTATTCCCAAGGCTGGGGACCTCCAGGATGATCCTGTCCCAAGGTAGGGCAACTCCAGGATGATCCTGTTCCCAAGGGAGTGCCCCCGCTGGGGACCTGGAGCTGGATCCATGGGTTTTCCCTGAGGGAGCTGTTGATGGAGCCCATCCCATCCCAGGCACCATTCCAAGGGATGGGGAGGTTGCACCTTGCCCTGGAAGAACAAAAACCATGTGTGACCCCTTTTACCTCTCTCAGAGGTGCCACTTTTCAGCCCCACCCTCATGTCAGAGAAGATCCTGCTGCGGCTCCTTGGATATTCTGATGTCATCCAGGAGCTCAAGTTCAACGAGGAGGACAAGAAATCCCCCCAGCACTACCTCTACTGCAAGAACAAGCCTGCTGACTACTTCATCCTCATCCTGCAGGTTTGGCGGGTTCCTGGGGTTCCCTCCATTCCCCTGGGAATGCTGAGGGGAGGGGTCTCATCCCTAAGGATGTGGATTGTGGACTGTCTCCCCCTGGCAGGGCAAGGTGGAGGTGGAGGCTGGCAGGGAGTGCATGAAGTTTGAGGCGGGACCATTTACCTACTACGGGGTGATGGCCCTCAGCCCCCCTCCTGGATCTGGTAAGAACCCCCTGATCCCTCGGGATGCTCCCTGGGATGGGCCTGCAGGTGGGAGATGCCGGAGGTCTGAGCCCCACTGGTGCCCCCCGGGTTGGGCAGCATGTCCTCAGGAACACCTAGGCTAAATCCCACTGCCCCAGCTTTGGGGTCCTTGAGCAGCTACATGTGGAGGCTCATGGATGGGATGGCTCCTGCACTGCCTTGGGATGTCGTGAGACAGGTGTGGGATGCCCTGGGATATGTGTCCCGGCCCCTTGTGACTGGGCTGAGCTCCCAGCCCCTTCCCCAGTGCTTCCTAGTCCCTTCCCAGTTCTGGGGCCTCCGGGGTCTCACCCCACTCCTCTGATCCCCCAGAATTCCGGTCCCCATCCCGTGGAAGCGGCCTGGCCCGCTCAGCCTCCCTGAGCAACCACGAGCGCTCCGAGTCCATCTCATCGGCCGTGAGCAGCAGCACCAACCAGCTCAGTGGGACTGGGAACCAGTACGTGGCTGATTTCAGCCTCCGGGCACTGACAGACCTCCAGTTCGTCAAGGTGGGCATGGGAACAATGGGGATGGGCGTGGGAACAGTGGGAACGGGGACAGGGGAACACTGGGACCGGCAAAACACCAGGAATGGGGACAGAGAAACAGTGGGAACAGGAACAGGGAAACACTAGGAATCCCTCCCTCATCGCTGTTTTTCCCCGGCCCAGATCACGCGCCAGGAATACCTGAATGGCCTCACGGCCTCCCGCATGGACAGTTGTCCCCAGTCCCCTGACAGCAACTCCCCCAGACCGGGCCCCGACAATCCGGAGAGACCGGAGCCTTCGGCCCCCGCGGACGAGACCACGAGCCTCCTGAACGACAGGAACTGCCACGGCCGCCGGAGCAACCACAGTTCCACGGAGAACAACAACGTCTGACCCCGGCCAGCGCCGGCGCGCTCCAGAGGGCCGGGGTGTGCCCGGTGCAGGGACCCCATTCTGGCAGGAATTGGCTGCCACTGGAATATGAGCCAGGAGGAGTGACAACAGCACAGTGAAGAATGGAGGAGCTGGAATTTGCTGCTGTTTCCAGGCTGGCTCGTTTTTTTGGGATTGATTAGAGCAGCGGCGGAGGCAGCACCAAAGGCACTGCCGGCACTGCCCACATGGCTCAGGGACATTGGGGTCTTGTTTGCCACAGTAGGACCCTGGGGAAGGATGTCCCTGCTCTTTGGGATCCTCGGAATGGACATCCTGGCCCTTCAAGACCCTTGGGATGGATGGGCTGGTCCTTTGGGATCCTCAGGATGGATGTCCTGGCCCTTTCAGATCCACGGAATGGGTGTCCTGACCCTTTGGGACCCCCCAGATGGACATCCTGCCCCCTCAGGGCTCCTGTGGTACACTGGGACCCATGGGATGGATGTTCCCTTTCCTACACCAGCCTGGGATATGGGGGTCCTGGGCCCCCAGCTCTCCTACACCATGTTGAGACCCTGGGATGAGAATCCCAGCCCCTCAGGGCTCCTACACCAGCCTGGGATGGGGGTCCCAATCCTACACCATTTTGGGGGGTCCCAGGATGGAAATCTCAGCCCCTTGGGGTCTCCTACACCACTGTGGTACCCCAGGATGGGCATCCCAGATCCCTCAGGATTTCTACACCCTTCTGGGATGGGGGTCCCGAGCCCTTGGGACTCCTACACTATGTTGGGACCCCCGAGGTGGGGGTCCCAGCCCCTCAGGCCCCCCCCAGGATGGGAGTCCCTGCCCCTCTGGGGTGTTTTTGGTGTCAGGGACCCCCTGGTTGTGCTGCAGCCCCTCCCTGTTCCCAACCCCCTTTCCTGCTGGCCGGGGACATGGGGATGGGCTTGGAGCCCCCCGGGATCCCCCCACCACGAGGATTCCCCCCGGGGGGGTTTCGGTGCCTTCCCCCCACCATAGGGGGTCTCAGGGTCTCGGCGTAGGGGGTCAGGGCTCGCTACGGGGAGGGGGCGCACCAGGATCCCAATTTTGGGGGTTTTTTTGGGGTGACACAGCGCTAGTGACCAAAGTTGTACAGGCAGGAGGGGGTCGTGTGTCCCCCCTCCGGCACTGGGGGACCCCCAAAACCATCGGGACCCCCCTCCCTCTGGGTTTATTTGCAGTTTTGGGAAAGGGGGGGACCCCCCACTAAAAAAAGCACAAGTTCCCTGGTTTGAACTCTGTAAGTTAGTGGGAGAAGGTTAATTATTTTTGTTAATCATGTCTCGACGATCAGTTCCTAGAGGTCCTTCTGCAGGGACAATTTTAGAGAGAATAATAATAATTAATAATAATGATGATAATTAATAATAATAAGCCAGGACAAAAAAAAGCCCTTTTTTTTTATTAAATCTTCCTCTATGCAAACCCTTAATCCCTCCCCTGGGAATTCCTATTTATTGTTCAGGTTTGACTTGTATGTTTGGGGAGAGTATGGCCCAGAGAGGGGGAGAGGAGAGGGCAGGGCTTACCCCTCCCCAATCCCCCCCGCCCCCTCCTGGTTGTGAAACAACTGTGTGATTTTATTTCTTGGGGGTTTTTTTGAGGGATTTTTTGCCAGATGGGTAATAAAAGTCTATATCTGTACATGGGTCTCCACCATGGTTCATGGCGGGGAGGGGATCCCGGGAGCACCACCCGGCGCTGCGCCAGCCCTGGAAGAAGCATTCAAGGCCAGGTTGGATTGGGCTTGGAGCAACCTGATCTAGTGGAAGGTGTCCCTGCCTGTGGCAGGGGGTGGGACTGGATGGACTTTCAGGTCTCTTCCACCCCAAACCATTTTAGGATTCCATGAAGTCCCACCTAGGCACCCACAAAGGTGGAGACTCTTCTCTGAGGTCGGGGAGGAAAAGGTGCTGTTGGAGATCCTGGATAAGCGGGATCAGTGCCCAACTGCTGAAGGACAAGGTTCCATCCATGGCCCTCCTGCCTCTGCCTATCCCCACAGTGGGATCTGGATCCCTCTGGAATCCCCTGAGCTGTTCCCTCCCAACCACCCAGGGGGAAGCACCAGAGCCCTCTCACCTCCTGTGGAATTTACTGTTCCAACAAACTGTTTTCCACATTTTTAGTGGTTTTTTTTAGGAAATGAAGTCCCTGGAAGGTGGGACAGTGGTCTGCACCTCCATCCTGGTGTGACCCCCTCTACCCTGGCACAGGTGACAAGGGGACAGGTGCCAGGGGCTGTGTTCGTCCATCAGAGATGCCTCTGGAGGTCCCACTGGGGTTGCTCCGGGTGTCCCGTGTCCCTTCAGGTATCCAGCAGGTCCCACACGTCCGGGTGGGCCCTGTCCCGTGGGAGGCAGCCCCTGGAATCCTGGAGTGTGGCCAGAGCCGGGCAGAGCCGCAGGAGGAGTGCACAGAGCTCGCGGTGCCCCTGCTCAGCTGCCTGGGAGGGCACTCGTGTGACCCCCAGAGGGACAGAGAGACACCCTCCCCGGGCCACCAACCCACCTTGGGTGAGAAAGAGGACTCCCTTGAGGGGAAGAAGGGACCCCAGGGCCCCGACCTTCCGCAGGTGGAACACTCCTGTGCTCCCCCAACCACCTTGTACAGGTCATGCCGTGGGAGGGGAGACCCTGTGCCCCCACCCACTTGTGTGAGAGAGGGGACCCCCTATATCCCCCCCCCCCCTTGTGCAGAGGATTTCCCTCGGTGTCCCCC
>VXAY01004729.1:7643-128056 GCA_013399855.1 Oxyruncus cristatus | reverse complement strand
GTAACTTCGTGATCATTAACATTTTGTCATATTCCTACAGAAGAAAATCAAAAATAACAAAATTGAAATATAAAGTGGAGTTGTATCTATTCAAGAGAGTAAACCACTCTTAAAAAAAACACTCCTTTCTCTCAGGAGCAAGTCCTATAACCTAAACAGCCACATAGTACAAAGCAACAGAGGGCAAGACCAGATTGGCCTCTACACTTGTCACAAAGAAGACAATCGACCCTGCTGTTGGCTGCAACCCAATAGGTATGGGGGGTGAAAGTGTATGCTATACTGGACCTCTGTTTGCCTTAATCATAATTGCAACTAGTGGCTCTTACAGTCGGAGACTGTCACATTTACTATTTTGCACGGCACGGGAGAAAGAAAGTTTGCTCTACAGAATGGAAACCCCAACTCAAACCGAACAGGCAACAGAAGGACCATCCACAAAGAATAAAAAAGCAACCAAAGCCGTTGACACTAAAAATAAAAAAAACCAACCAAAACCATCAACATTACCTTTGAACGATCTATATCGTGAAATGATTAAAGAACTAGAACTTCCCCCAGTAGAACAAAATTTATTTGTAAATCTAGCGGAAAAAATAGCAAGTGAATTCAAACTAACTCGATGTTGGGTTTGTGGAGGGCCTCAGATTGCAGAAGAATGGCCCTAGAGAGGTACTAGTCTAACTGCTCAAGAAATACTTACAGGTAAGTACACATTTACTAGTAGTAAATGGAAGCGACCAGAAGGGTGGGTATTAAGCTCCATGATACCAGGAGAAGATTGTTTGCAGAGGATAGGAACTCAGTTTTCAAAAGCAGTTGGAAATACTCCCTGCAAGAGAATTCTGAGTACTAATTCAACTTACAATAGGTACATCCCTCAAATCCCAAAAGTTTACTGGTCGAAGGAAAACAACTCCAACTCTGTATGGGACTTATGTTGGAAACTATATAAGTGTGTAAAACAGAAAAAGATCCCTTTCTCTGGAATAAGAGAAATATCAAAATTTTGGGAAAACATTAATAATACTTCCAAAGAATTTTGGAAGCCACCAGATGGGCTCTTCGGGATCTGTGGAACGAAAGCATACACAATTTTACCAGGAAAGTGGAAAGGATGTTGCACTCTAGGGATAATTCAGCCTGGATTTTTCTTAGTACCCCTAGAAAGTGGTGATGAGTTGGGAATCCCAGTATATGACGACCTTAAACAAGAAAAAAGAACAATTGACATAGGAGGGACTCAGAAGTGGGGAGAAGATGAGTGGCCTCCTGAAAGGATTATTGAGACTTATGGGCCAGCAACATGGGCACAAGAAGGAGATTTCTCTAACAAGGCCTTACACGCAATCTATGATTAATTAAAACAACTAACCAAGAGGTTAATTAGGATCATTAAACAAAAAATAGAAAAATTGTATAATTTCCAACAATTTGATAATTTGAAATTTTTTCATATATTACAGTAGTGAACATCCGAGACATTTTTTGAAACAGTTTATTTATGTATTACAATCACATCTGTACATGATGTACTTTACTGTTATTAACTGACATTCTGTGACAGTAAGGCTGTAATTTATAGCTATAGTTCTTCGTTTCTCACATCATTTCCCCAACTAGCCGGTTGTATGAAAAACCAAGAAACCTCCCAAAAAGTCCAACAAAGCAAACAAAAAATTCAGTGCGTCACCCGGGGGCTCCACCTCCGCTCGGGGGCGATGCCACTGCCATTACAGGTGGGTTGCTTGACCAATGGGCGCCGTGTGGAGGGGAAGAAGAGGAGGGAGGGAGTGCTGCCATGAGACCATTGGTCGGGCCGAGTGTGCGGCTCTGCGGTACCTGGCACAGCCAGTAGGAGCAGGCGGCAGGAGTGAATCAGCCTGTCCGACTCCGCCCGCCCTGTCCCGTGCGCGGGTGGTGGTGCCAGGAGTGTGGGCTGGTTTCTGGTGTCGGAAAAGCAGAGCAGAGACTGTAGGTAGAGCCGGACCTGCTCCCCGCCTGTCCCACCGAGGGCAGCCTGCTGGTAGCCACTCATTGTAGCAGAGTCGAGTTCGCAGTGTGAAGAACCTCATTTCCTTAAAACAAAGGAGCAAATTTCAATAAGCTTGAATTCGGCCTTTTGCCACGTCATCCCAATAGGGCCATACCCATAGAATATTGCAATGGAGTTTATGATTTCCTTCTGAGATTTCACTGAAGCTTTAGGAGAGATTTTTACACTGTGTTTTGGATAGCAGCAGATCAGGATATACTGAGCTGGCTGTCACTCTGAAAATAATTTCCTCGTGCTTGAGTTGCCTACTTGCATTTTCTGAGCTCCACTTCTTTTATTGGTTTGTGTGTGGGATTTTTTGTTGTGGAGCAGAAAATCTTTATATTAACAGTATTGCTTTACACTTGGAGACAAACATGAAACCAGTGCAACCATTATGTGTTTTGTTCAACCTGCTTCATTCTGGTGGCCCCCATATTAAGAATGCAAGTAGAAAATTCAAAATGAACTATAGAAAAACTTGTATTTTGAACTACTTGAAAAAATTTCTTGTAATTTGATTATTAGATCGACTGTTTTGGACATGAAAGGTTTCTGCTTCTCATTTGAGTTGTAAACCGAATCCATCACAGTGTCTGAAGTGACTTGTTTTACTTATGCACTATATTGAATTTACAGTAGGGTGATTAATTTAAATCAGGTTTTATATTTCCTGCCTACACATATAAGAAAAAGGAGCAAAAAAATCTACTTAAAACTATATTAACTTATGTCTTGATGTATACTCACTGAAGCTTAGATGCTAAACAACAGCTAAAATGTTTCAACTACCTCATAAACACAAACAGAAACTGCAAGTATTCAGGGCCATAGAAAATAACTTATCTCCTTCGCTATGCAAGGTTCTGTCAAAAACTAAACTAGATCTTTTGTTTGACTAAAATTGTGTCCTTCATTGCTTAAAATAATGTCCTTCAAATTTACTGTGATTTATCATATGATTACATAATCACAGGATTTAATACATAAAGGACAAGTTGACTGAGAGACCTCTGTAGATGCCGTTTTTCAGACATTAGTTTGGAATTTCTTTCACCTATTGAACTAAGATTACACCTGGATATTAAAAAATATATTTAGTTCAAGAAGAAGCCCTATACAAGAAGAAAATACAAATTTAATTTTGTTTTCATAAGCAAATTCAAGATTCCCTATTTAGGATACATGTTTTTAAAAAGAAATTTCGTTCTTTTTAATGTGGAAAATGACCTACTGACTGTCATGTAAGTAACATCTAATGAATAGTTTCAAAAAACTCCCTAATTCTCACACTAATACTTAACAAGAGATTTTTCACTCTTGTGTTCTATACCAGGCATCAATGTAGCAAACTGCATTTTTGAAAAACACTTCCAAACATACTTGGAAATAGAAACCTGTAACGAAAATACTGGAAAACCTTATACTATTTTGGCAGAACTTGGGTGCTGTAATAACATCTAAAGCACATTAAATATGTGACATTTGTAATTCCTCATGCAGAAAATGCACCATGGTAACATAGTGTGAGAGTTGTGTCTTGCCACTGGAGAGATTACACCATCTCAAGAATGTATGCTGCTCTGTGATATTTTTCTGGCTGGTGGGTTTCATTTTTTTATTATCCTCAGCTGCTCCTTAAATTATATGCCTGTCCATTTTTATAATGCCATGAAAACTTCATTCATGGAAAATCAGTTGTAAGCAGCATTATCTTATTAAGAATTTATTAATACTATGGCCATGTTAATGCTGAATAATTTATTAATGGATAGCTGCCTGCTATTTGTGTCCTCTGTCAAATACAGTCTTCAATACAGGTAAAATACATTACAAGTTTGTTTGACGTGTGCTAAATTCTATATTTGTTCTTACCGTTTCTTAGAGAAAATGTAGAATCAAACTTGGCACTGGCCTTAAAAAAGGAGACGTTTTCAGAATATTGTATTTTTAATGGATGAAAATGAAATGGAGAAAGAGAGTCACTGATCATGCACTGAATATCAAATTATGAACTCTGAGAGGCAAGTTGGAAACAGGATAACGTAATGCAAATATTAGCAGCTTTAGCCGCATCATTTTTTCAACATAATTGCCACATGTGTAGTGAATGGGTTTATTGAGAACCGTGGTGCCAAGCATCAAATCAGACTGCCATGCAAGTAGGTTATTATGTTGGTTTTGTTTCTTGAGCAATAGTTCCATCAGGTTTGTTTTTCATGAAACTGAATGTGTCACAAAAGTTGCTGAGTATTGCATGTATTTTTGTACTTATTCCATTTTTTAGGACTTTTTAAAATTGTCCTTGTAATGGTTTCAAATGGCTTTATTGCTGTTGCTTTGCTTCTGCTTTATATCAGTGTTGTTGAATTTTTTATAGCTGTGTATTTCTGAACAGACTGGGTGAAATATTTCCATTTTTAGTTTCTGCAGTTGCTTTTACTTACATTTCATGAGACTGGAAAACAGAGCGCAGCTAGGGGATTCAGAGGGAATTTCAGCAATTTCTCCTCATCCTGAGCAGCTTTTGAAAAGTAGGAAAAATACCCTGAATGAAAAACCAAGCAATGCTGCTTTTCTCAAGTATTTATTTAGTACTGCCCTCCTATGGAAGCCTTCTCCAGTGCTCTGCCACCCTCAGTGTAAAGAAGCTCTTCCTCATGTTGAGGTGGAACTTCTTTTATTTTAGTTTATGGCCATTACTTCTCGTCCTGACGCTGGGCACCACTGAAAAGTGCCTGGTACCACCCTCTTTGCACCCACTTTTAAGATATTTATATGCATTGATGAGTCTTCTTCTCAGTCTTCTCTAGACTAAACAGGCCCAGCTTCCGCAACTTCTCCTAAGAGACACTGCCCCAGCGCGGCGTCAGCAGTGTACCCCGAGTAACCGCTGAGCTATGGGAGGTCTCTGGTCCCACGGCCGCCTTTCTCACGCCGCCTTGCGCGGGGAAGCAGCACGGCAGCCTCCAGCAGCGGCCCAGGGCGGCGCTGAGTTTCACTTTCTGGCCCTTCTCCCGGCCGAGCGGGAAATGAAAACTGCAGGACGACTGTGGCTGCCACCTGACGCGGCGTAAGTGGAGGGAGTGTCCCACTCCGCCCCCCAACCCTCACGGGTCCTGCTGCCCTCCCGGCTCCCTCGGTTGAGCGGCTTCTCCGCGCCGCTCCGGTACGGGCAGATGTGTTGTTCGAGCCCCCGCTGCCCCTTTGTCAGCAGGTGCACTGCGAACGTGAGGTGCAGCCGAGGCTTGAAGCGCTGCTGGTCCTGCGGTAATTGGTAAGAAGCCTTTTTGCTGGTTTGTGAGATAGGTTGAGGCAGAAGTGCAGTGTGCCAGGATGGGAGGTAATAAAAAGAGAGGGAAATAAGGGAGAGTAGTTTGACAACAGAGTGGGAAGTCTTTCAGTCGCATCCTAGAGAAGTGTGGAGGTGATATGCTCTTAGATACTTTCCCTTGAGTACTCATCACATTGATCCCTGCTGGATCCTTTCGAGGAGCACCTCAGGGGATCATAGTCATAATATCATAGAATGGTTTGGGTTGGAAGGGGACCTTGAAGATACATAGTTCCAATCCCCTTCCTGTGGGCAGGGACACCTTCCACTAGACCAAGTTACTCAGAGCCTCATCCAACCTGGCCTTCCTACCTGCAGCCTGCCACCTGCCCCAGTACCATCTGTGCCCCAAGATACCCGTGAGGGAAAAGGAGATGACAACGGTGGGGAAGGGGTGACAAGGGGCAGAGATGGGGCTAATCCTCAGGCAGCGGGGCACTTCGAGGCACAGGTCATGAAGGCACCTTTGGGGGTTTGTTTTGAGAAGTCAGTGGGAGGGCAGATAGACTATGGAGTAGTCCAGGATGAGAGGGAGGATGCTGGGTTTGGCTGAGGGAGATCAAGTGAGAGGGTTTGATGAGTACAGGATGCCCAGTGCTAGTGGAGTTGCTTAGTGTGGCCAAGCCACATACTTGAAGGTACTGAGTCCTACCCCTGACCTGCAAAGAAGCAACCCTGCTCCTCCAGTGAGAGAGGAAAAACTGGGGGCAGGAGGGAAGCCTGCTTCTCAGTTCCTCAGCTCACTCACCAGTTTTTTTATATACTTTTGCAGGGGAAAGAAGGTCAAGTGCAAATCTTAGAAATGCTGTATTTCTGACAACCAGTCAAAGTGAGGCAGTTCCACGCCAGGGTTGGGAAATTGTGTTCATACTCCAATACCAGAGTTCCTGTTAGCGGTGTCTGGGGGAAGAGTTTCATTACAACAGAAACCCAAGCCTTCCTGTCTCTGTATCCCCCTGCATCTTCATGCCCTAGTATTTTTCTACCTATTTCTCAAGTCACCCAAAATCCTGAGTTTACTCATTAATCCCACCCTTAATCTTATTTTTCCTGACAAAAGTAATGTCTTGCTGGTTCGCGTCATCCCTGCTACATCCACAGCTGGTTTTTTGCTACCTCTGCACTGCCTCTCTCCTTTCTGTCTTCTTCGACATCCTCACTGTCTGTGAGCATCCCTTACCTTTTGGCTAAGGCCAACGAGCTAAATGCAGTGGTTCTCATGGTACAGGCCCAGATGGGCTCCCACACGAGCTGAGCTTTCAGAAACCTGAATGCTCTGTTTAATCAATTCCAGGGAAAGATGCAGTATATGTTCAGACTCTGTTTTCCCAAGGAAGAAATAAAATAAAATTTCTCTTTTCCTCCATAGCTGTACTAATCACTGGATTGGGGTATATAAAAAGTAATATTCTTCAGTCTATCTTTGAATGTCAGAGTTGGGGTTCTTTTCCCCAAATAAACTTCTCATCAAATTTGACAATTTTTAGTGAATCTGAGTGTATGAAAGAGTTCAAAAGTAATCTTCAAAAGCACATTTGGAAATAATTAAGCTTAAAGGTAATAATTAGGAAAAAATCCTTTCTATTTTTTCTACCTCAATCTTCAGAAGCTTTGATATTTGACATTATTAGGCACAGTTAACCTGAAAACATGCTTTTAAAACAAAGATTTTCTTTTTGTGAAAGGTAGAATCAGGATATTTTGTTTATTTCATGGAAGCTTTTTGTCATCCTTTCAGCACCTTGTCTTAGGTTGATTTTATGTGCTCTTTAATATTTGTAAAATAATAATATCTGAGCATTTGTTTTGTGGGTTCCCCCTCCTCACCTGTGAACGCTTTCCTAAGCATATCTACTTTATTCTGATTCTATGTTTATGTTGGAGGTGGGCTTATAAAAAGTTTCAATTTTGTATAATTGCATTTGAACATTTATCATATTGTTTTGCTTGTGTATTTTTACTTTGCTTTAGTAGTCAACAGCTGAGTCACAGGAGAGTAATGGTCTGTCGACAGTCCAGGCATTATAATGGTTCTCTTGTGTAAACAGTTACTTTGCCTGTGATAACCTGAAGGAACAGAAATAGAAACTGATATTTTAGTTCTTAAATGTCTTTCAAAATTGCAGTACAAAGTGCCACAGTAGAGCTGTGACTAAGGTGCTCAAAAACGATGCAGGGAGCCCAGCACAGAAACCAAACATGCTTATCAGGTCAAAAGGTTAAAAAAATGTGAAATTTGCCCTTTTGAATACTTGGAGTGCTTTGGGTGATAAAATGTTGCTTTTACTAAACATACGAGTTTTGCAACATCTGCCATTTGGATAATTTTAATCATCTTATTTAACAAATCTTCTTGAACAGGGATATCTGAAGTTCTCTAGTTAGATGGAGCTGTTTATGTGGAACTGAAGGTTTATTTATTTATATAGCCACAAGAGGAAGACAGGATGAGCAATTGACAATAAACTCTGTTATCTTGCACATCTACAATACCCATGTTAATTCAAATACACCAAATGCTGTTGCAGTAATCTTATTTGTTTTATTGATATTCCAGGCCAGGCTGGACAGGGCCCTGAGCAGCCTGATCTAGTGGGTGGCATCCCTGCCTGTAGCAGGAGGGTTGGAACTAGATTTAAGGTCCCTCCTAACCCAAACAATTCTGTGATTTCACCTTTTTCATAATGAAAATATCACAGACAAATCCAGTGGTTTTGGATGCTCCCACTCTTTCTGATCTTGCTTTGTCTCTCTGCCATCCTTCTGTCTTTGTACAATACTGTAGATGGGGCAAAACAGTGGGCGTCAAGAAAGAAGCAAGAAACCAGAGCTGGCACTAAGACAGACCATGGAGGCGGAAGCTGAAGTACAAAGTAATAAAGATGAAGCCAAAGATCTGAAGGCCAAAGAACAGAGGTTGACATCAGTCTTTGGTGTGGCAGACTTAAAAAATGGTAATAATATTTTGTCTGCTTTAGCTCTAATGTTATCTGTTTCTAATCACTGCTGTTCTATATTCTGTCCTCAGGCTTCATTTTTTCCTATTCCTTACTTCTTCACTGGGGAATGTGCAGATTATCCTCATTTTGTCCTGCCAAATAACCATTTTGGGTTTTGGGGGAATGGACTGCATGAGGATCTCATAGCTTTTTCCCATTTTAAGTCCTCAAATTGGCCATTGCAGCCCAAAAGGTCTAGATGTTGGCTCTATCTCTTTCTAAACAGAGTCTGGATTTGCTAAACCAAGGCCCACCCTTACCACCCACTGTATGTATTTCAGAGGTGTTCTGGGTTTCTATTCCATGTCCTCTCTCTCTTTGGTGATGACTTCAGAAGCAAAATTTCTAATTTCTGACCAGGGTTACTTATACACGCCACCTTTTTAGATGGAGGAACAGCTGTGACTTGCTTCTTCTCTCAGGCTAGTTCCTTTCTTGGAAACTGAAAAAAAACATACCAGAGACAGGTTGAAGGGGAAACTTGAATCCTATGTGATGGACAGCTAGGATCTGGTCCCAAATGGAGCTCTTAATTTTTTTGTTAGGCTTGGCTGTGTAAAAGGCTGAATAAAAGTCCCTGTACAGACAGCCTTTGCCTCCTGTTGTTTTATTTTCTGTTTAGGTGTCTCAGGTGGTTTCAGAGGACTGAAAATAGAGGAACTAGGAGAAATCTGAGTATCGTTATCCAGGCTTACTTGGATATTTCCTGTCAATTGCCAAACAAAACCAAATACTTGAACAACAGAAGAATAGATTGAACACTTTTTCAGGTCTGACCAAGATGCTCAGCCTATACCACTGAATGGCAAGAGAAGTTTGCCACTTTCAAATAATTTTCACTTTCTTTTCTTGTACCCATCTCCAGGCCTCACTTCCTCTTTTTCTATTCCTACAGGAGCTATTGGACTGTATAACCTTGGACAGAGCTGCTGTCTGAACTCTCTGCTCCAAGTGTTCCTCATGAATATACACTTCACAGGGATACTTCGAAGGTACCACTTGTTTGAACAACCAGAGATTGTTGCTTTGTTGTCTCCCCCTCTTTTTTGTATGGGATGTACATTTGAAGGCTTAGATCATCGAGGTGCTATCAAAGGTGCTTTCAGCTCCCTCAGCAAGGTCTCTGCCTTGTTGTATCTGTCGTACACAGTCTAGGGCCTGCAAAAGTAGAATTTGCAGTATTCTGACTTGTTAAGTCATCTCTGATTCATGTGCCCTTTGCACACCAGTAAGCTGCAGTCCTGAACTGAGTCTTTATGACTTGTATCTCTCTTTTCCAGAAGAGGATATGATTTTATTCCAGGTTTACTCATAGGCTATTTTAAGAAAGGATGTGTTGTGCCTAACTGTATCCACTAATAGTTTTGTATCTTTAAGCATGTAAACATAAACATATTGTAATCCCCAGCCTCTGACCCCTGATTGCTGGTTAGCACTTCATAGGGAAGACTAAGAGTGTTGTTGTAGGTAGCTTTAATTTGTCTTGCTTGGCTGTTCTCTCTGGTTGAAGGAGGATTTGGGCTTCTGTCTCTCTGCCAACTACAATAATAACTGCTTTGATTTGTTTTCAATTTACTTAGTTCACTGCAGCTTTAATCATCTAATGGATCGTTCCTATTCAGTTCTTTCTCTACATTTCTTAGACACTCACTACTGTGCAGAGAAGAAAGAAGACATGTTACAGACGCGCAGAGATGAGTGTCATGATTGGGCAAAGCTAAATAATGTAGAGAGTAGGTTACCACAGTTATTTGAAGAAAGACTTGGAAAAACCTGTGGACTGCAATAAATTTAGGGAGGATAAAGAGCATTTCAGTTGGCATATAGTTGAAATATATGCATTATGATTTATGTGCCCATGAAATTTTGAGGGTATTTTGAGAATGAGGACATGAGTCAGTGGGAGGGAAGAACAGCTCTGAAACTGGTTGTAACTAATGTTATTTCTAGAGCCCAGAAAGCACTTGAGATCCTGCTTGACTTGTCCCTTATTCAGGAACAGGTCAACTTAACATTGTGGCCTTTCACTTTAGAACTGTCAGCCTGCACTGTGGGGTGAGCTAGTGCAGGTGACTGCTTCCCCTTTTTCCTTCTTTTGCTGAAAATATACCCATTCTGTTTCCTCTTGAATTGCTAGCTGGGCTACTTACCTCTGCTCCTTCAGGTGTGATGTGTAATATTTCTCCATTTTACCGCTTGATTATCATTCGTGTTCTTCTTCCCTTTATAGGATCACAGTGCCACCATGTGCTGTGCAGAGGAGGAGCAATGTCCCATATCAAATGCTCCTGCTGTTGGAGAAGATGCAATGTGGCAAGCGCAAAGCTGTTCATCCTATAGAACTCGCTTGTTGCCTTTCAGCACACAGAGTGGAATGTAAGCAGCAGTGCCTCATGCCCACCTCTGCCTGCAAACCAGACTGTTGATTATCCAGCACTAACAAGTAGTGCAGATCCAGCATCTCCATTCAGAAATGTCAGGAGTTAGGTACAGGATGATGTAGTGCTCTTTATAGCTGCTTCTCACTTTCGAGTGCGATGCTGTGTATTACTTGTGAAGAGAAGAAAAAAGCCCCTACTGTATATCCTTGGTGATGTCCAAAGGGAGAACAGTCTGTCACACTGCTGGAAGACTCAGTTACAGATACTGACCAAGGGGAAACCCTGTGCGGGGTTGAGAAGATAGCCTATAGCTTGATTTGCCTTGCTACACTGGCATCATAATAATGAAATAGCTGCTGTTACTTACTAGAAGAAAGGGATAGTGTGGAAAAGATAAGTTCACATAGATCCCCAAGGATAGAAACTATATTCTTCCTGTTCCTTTTTATAAGGGCAGAGAGAAGAATTTGCTGGCTTAATCTCCCAACTGGTCAAAGTCCCAAAGGAGAGAGATTGTTGAATGTATGGGTGACTGGTGACAATAGGATGCCGGGAGTCTGTCTATGTGTACAAATACACAAGGTGTGTCCGAATATCCTGATCTTTATTGTATAAAAGCCCAAACAGGGAAGCACTGAAAGGGGAGGTGGTAACCAACCATCTTTCTTAAGGAGGAAGGCAAGATAAACTCAATATTTCTGTTTGCATCATTTCCCCATTACTCTAAATGGCTTTGCAGTCTGCCTTCTCTCTTCCTGCTAAAGAGAGATGCCCAAAGGGAGTTTGTAAAGCTTGACTATTTCCCAGCTTCTCCTTCTTCTTTAAAATTCAGCTGTGGTTTCTAAACTCCTACATCTCAGAAAGCAGTGCTTGTGTATGTTCTAAGCAGGTGTATGTTCTAAGCTTTGTTTAATCAGAGATGTCTGTAATCTTAGTAGAACATAGCTGAAGTCAGTAATTGCAGACTTGCATTGCCTGGAAGTTGAAAGCATTGATCAAGCATACAGGTAGTCCAGAAATACCCTGTATTGTTTCTAAGCAGGATTCAAAAGGAACTTTTTACAAGGACATGTAGTGATAGGACAAGGGGTGATTGATTTAAACTGAAAGGAGGTGGGTTTAGTTTTCATATTAGGAAGAACCTCTTTACTCTGAGGGTAGTGAGGCACTGGAACAGTTTTCCCAGGGAAGTTGTGGATACCCCATGCCTGGAAGTGTTCAAGGCCAGGTTGGACAATGCTTTGAGCAACCTGTTCTAGTAGAAGATGTCACTGTCCATGGCAGGGGGGCTGGAAAGAGATATTCTTTAACCAAACCATTCTGTGATCCAAGGAAATACAACTCTCAACTCAGTGAGACATCTGAGCCCTATTTTCCGGTAGGTATTTGGTATACTCTTGGCCCTGCACCTGGTGTCAAGTACACGACTTTAGCACTGGCTGGTGCAAGCCCTCCTCTCTTTTCCCGCTGCCTGCTCAGGTCACACGGAGAGATTGCAGGTCTTGTCCAGTCTAAGTTCTGTCCCTGGCAGGGAGTGGCAAGGGACAAGAAATTGGATCTAATAGGGGACAATAATTCTCCCTTTACCATCTGTGGGAAGCCTGTGCTTGGTGTTGTTCATAGTACTTATTGAGGTTGTGTTTTCTCTTTGTCCAGTGTTTGTGCAGCATGATGCTGCTCAGCTGTTTCTGCATCTCTGGAACTTGATAAAGAAGCAGATGAAAAAGCTAGAGCTGGTAAGGATGGTCACTGAAATGAACACCAGGTCCTTTGGCCCTTATCATGTGTCATTTCCTCTGCTCCTTGAAGAAGGATCCCATTCACTGACACTTGTCCCAAGTTAAATTCTTAAAGTTATCCATCCCCTGTTTGGGTCTTTCCTCATGTCTTTAAAATGGGAGAGGAAATCTTGACATAAGCTTCAACATTTTGAGTTACAGTTAATTTTTGTTCTTCCTACTTTTAGGGCATGCCAGGGTCTCCGTTCTAATGGGAGAGTTGATTAATAAGTAAAAAATGGATCCTTTTGCAAGACCGAATTTAGTTTTTTTTCATTTGTTTTTTCCCCAAACATTTCTGTAAGCATTTATTGGCATGCCTTAACACATCTTTTCCATTCTTTGAAGTCAGTCATGTGCATTTCATTCTAATTAGTCACTGTTAGTACATTATGTATATGACAGTTTCTTCTAGCAGACTGGGAAAAGTGGTTCTTCCTTGACTCAGTCATAGTTTTATTCATACAGAAGACAGGCTTCTTTTGCAGTTTCGAACAGAACAGTACAATTCTGCATCAAAGCAGACATTTAACTGTCTGATAGGCTGCTCTATAGGCTGTGCCTTTCCTCTCTGACAGGGTATGAGGGGAAGGAGTTGTCCTCCTTTAAATTGTGGGAAGTGGCCTGTCCACATAAGTCAGTGTTAGATCTTGGTTCAAATGATAAAGCAATAACCTGGCTTGAAATAACATACACATGGACTTTTCCACCCACAAAGAAATACCTTAGCTGTCATCTTTCATAAACCTTGTTTTGGCCTTTTTTTGTCCCTCCAGGTTGAAGAGCTGAGTGATTTGTACACTATCTGCATACAGGAGCATCTGGCTTGTCAGAATTGCTCTTTCGAAATAAAGAACAACAGCAGTATGTTAACCCTTCCACTGCCGGTGTTGGATTCCAATTCTCACAGGCTGAAGACTCTGGTAAGTTTAGTGGTAACACTGTTTCCTTAGGAGAAAGATTCCCCTCTGTTCACTCTGGGAGTCATCTCTTTGCAGCACTGGTGTCATATCTAGAATCTCTGCAAGATCTCTATAGAGTGTTTGGACCATCAGGGGGGTTGTCTTTTGTCCTTCACATTTCTTTATTTGTTTGGAAGAGTTTTAAAGGTCTCAAAAAATATGGTTGATTTAGGGGTTAGAAAATAAAGTCCGTGAATCACCTTTTTAAAAAGAGTGTTGACTAAATACTCTGTAACATACTCAAAGACAAACTACAAACTGATGTGTACCTATAAGACCTTAGATACCACATTGAGGGCCCTAAATAACTTGGTCAGACATGCTGAGTTTGCCCAGTGCAGTGTTCTTTCACTGTTGAATGAAGTGCTGCTGTTGCATATCTGGATAGAGCAGTGCTGGTGACTGTGTAGGTGCTGCCATAAATATAATGTGTTTTTGAGGTGCCAGTTCACAATTGGACCGTCTAACCACGTTATGATTTTTCATCATAAAGGACCATCTTTGAAAACCTCTAAAGCTCTGAAGTAGGTATAAAAGACATGTATGCATCAACATCTTCTTTGTGAAAAAATTTTTTTTCCTATTTTTTTTTCCCAACTAATGCAATCACATCAGCAGCTAGGAAAAATGGGGTGCCTTTTTTTAGGCTGCTAGGTAGTCTTTTGTCCTTTGAATAAAATACGCCTTCTGTAGTTCTGTTGTTTGTTTGTACTCTGTGAAATAAAGTAGAAATAGAAATCCAGCTTGAAGGAATTCAGTTGAAAGAAATCTCCTCTGTCTTCATAGGAGGACTGTTTACAGTACTTTTTCCATCCAGAAGAGCTGACTGGTCAAAACATGTGTGTCTGTCAACAGTGTGGAAGGAAAACACCTTTTTTGCAGGTAATCAGAGAATTATTTTTCCGTAAGTCTCTCACACACAGAAATTCCTTTAGGATTGGGAAGGGTGGGGAAAGGACTCAACTATATCAGTTTGCTGTGCTCAGCAACTCAGATTTGTCAGCACAGCAGTATCAGCAAGGTATAAACCACATGTATCTTTCCTCCTGTTAGGAAGTTTCCTGCTGTAGATGTAGCTCTTGCTACAAAAGATTTCATGAGTTTTACTCTAAGTCACTGAGAAGAAGAGCTTCTGTTGGTTTATTCTGTTTGTCCACTGTGGGCCTTTACGCTGCTGTGTAGCTGCAGAGGTGGACAAAAATATGTTACTTGAACTGTGCATACACCTAAAAGTAGGATACTGTAGGATGATTTCCCTTCTTCCCTGCTCTCCACTGGGCTCTCCATTTCTCAGAGTATCAGTCTGTGCCAGATGCTGAATTAACTGTTTCATGAAGAGGCAAGTGCATTAAAGAGAGCAGTGTGTGAGGGAGAATGCCTTAGTGCAAGGCTTAGAGGGGACTTCCCACATTTTCACTGTTGGGCTGCCTCTGAGGCAACGGTTGTTTCCAACCTACTTCCCCAGGGTTTATTCTTTAGTTTTCAATCACATTATTTATTGCTTTACAGAGCATGAAGCTTGTCCATCTGCCACAGACTCTGACCATACACCTAAAGCGTTTCTGCTTTGAAAAATCATCCTACATGCACAAGCTTAGTCACTATCTGCCATTCCCACGGGACCTTGATTTCAATGGAGTCTTGACAGAAAATCAGTGCCAAGCAGATGACAATGAAAAGGTGAGATACTCTTAAGGCCGTCTAAAAAGGGCAGATTTTCTTCTCCTCTCTGCTCAAGTCTCATAAAATTTTAAGAGATCACACCAGTACTTGTCTGATTTCAAAGTACCTGTCTTAAAAATTTACGTCTCAGACATCTTTCACTGCTGTCTGGTGTTGTCTTACATCCCATGGTTTTAACTAGTTCAGCCATTATTCAGCATTCTGTGCTCAGAGTAAATCACCAAAGGCACAATAACTGGAGCTTCCTGCCATAAAAGCCAGACTTTACATATCTCACCAGTCCAAGGCAAGAGAACTCTATTCCTGATATTTCCCATGCAGTGTTGAGGGCCACAAAGTTGAGTTTAGCAAGGAAACAACAGCTTTGCCAAGCAGATAAGAGTGATCTGCCCTACTGTCCCCCTTACTGTGAAACAACAAGGGGACGTGTGGCAATAGCAGAAGTTACCGGTGTGGTGTTGTCTGTAGTGTAACTCCTTTGCTGTCCTACTACCTTTTTCACATTCCTGTGGTCTCCAGGGAGGCTGTCAATCCATAGCTGGCAGGCAAAACTATGATGGTAAGAGCAAAAAAGGCAGTGTCTTTTTTCCTTACAAAATCCACATCCTGGATGCTGCTTCTCTTCAGTCAATGGCAAATGAGAATTACTGCACTAAAAGTTACTCTTTATGTCTCTTTGCAGGCTACCTGGCAGTATGGCCTTTTTGCTGTTGTTGCTCATTCGGGATTGACTAGTTGTGGACATTACTGTGCCTATATTCAAAGCCTCACAGAGCGTAAATGGTATTGCTTTAATGATTCTGAGGTTTGCCAGGTAAGGAGATCAATCCGTATTTCTTTTTGTACTTTCCTGGCCACTCCTCCTGATCTTGCTCAGTCTGACTGACTGCTAATTAAAGAGGACAAGGAAAAGAAACTGAAGCTGCAGAGTTTTGTACATCTCTACTACAGGTTCTTGCTTCTGTACCAAACAAATCCTCAGGTTCTGCTTTGTAATTGCAAAAGCAGCCATTTGATGTAACTACTTTATGTAACTCTACATCTGTATGTGTTAGAAGAGGAACTGTTTTTACTCACAGGGTAAAGCAATAAACCAATTTATTAAAAGGTGTTTAGTTCCTGGAAGTGCCACTTAGACCACTCTTATGAGAACTGCTGCACTGGTATCAAAATGTGTCCATCTCCTAAGAGTTTTTACCAGCCTCCTCTTGTGTGTTTTTCTTCTCTAGGTGTTATGGGATGATGTTAAATGCACCTATGGACATTCCAACCTCCACTGGTATGCAAACTCTGTTTTTACCTAATGCTGCTCTGGACTTTGGAAGGAGGGTAGCAAAGAGAGGAAAGATAAATAGTTTGAATTGCATATTGCCTGGGATGTAATGGGGATGCAGGAGAGTAGAAGAGACATTCTTGTATTCTGGTTACTCTGGTGGCACTGCGTACTGGGAGCCTCTAGGGTTACTGAGTAGTCACAAACGGGGCTGACTGCAGTAAGATACATCAACTGGGTTTTTTCCATGCTTTTTGTTTTGATGCATCATAAGAAAGTGAGCTTATGAGAGGGGGATAATTATAAAAGGGACATAATCCCTCCTACAAGCTACAGTGCTGATAGGGAGTCAGCTTTATATGCTCTCTCAGGAACACTGGAAAGGGTCAGCTTAGTTGATCCAAACCTCGAAAAGCTGAGCAGGAGCAAATCTTGGAAATTACTTGCAACCTAGATACTCAAACATATACATCACGTTTTGCTTTTTCTTTGCCTCTACAGGGGAGAAACGGCCTATCTCTTGATTTATATGAAAAAACATCTTCAGTAGCCCTTATCCAGGACTATCAGAGTGTCTCGGAAAGCTCCATTGTCCATGGAGCTCAGCATCTCTGTGCAAGAGTGGACATGTACAAGTGTTCCATAAGAAAGACATTTTACACTCAGCAAACTCTGTGTTCACATTTACTTATGAAAAACACTCAGCTAGAAAAAGGATCTAAAAACTGTTGCAACTGGAAATTTTTCTTTCCTATATTTTTTATATTTATGTGATTCTACATATTCATTTCCTCTTTAAAAGATAGTGAGTTAGTCCTTGTCTCTGCTGACTTACCAGTTTCTTTAATGCTGATGCCTGAATTCCCATGCAGGGGAAGTGTTTGGCCTGAAAACCTGTGTGATGTTCCAGAGAGGTGTGTGGTATGACTGGGAAGCACTGATAGACATACCTAACCAGTATGACCAGTAAGAACTTGAGACTTTGCCCTTTTAGCATCAAGTGAGATGCTTGCAAGCTGGGCAGGAGACCCTAAAAGTCACCAGAAACAGCTGGAGGATCAGAACCTTTATGCCACATGCCAGTGACTCTTACCCCTTAAAAACCTCCCTGAAACTCACTGCAGGGGCTGAGATTATTTGAAAGTTGGCGTCAGCATAACGAGGTGTTTTAAATCAGGAGCTATTGTAGGAGTTCTGATTTACAAGATGAGTTCATATATATTTGTGCAGGTGATTATTGTTTTAACATGCTTATCAGGTGTTTATATGCATTTTCTTTCCTGTAGAGAGGAAAATATTCAGAGTAACAGAGATTCTGAAGCCATACAATGATAAGGGAAGTAAGATGCCTTGCTGTGCTTGAATTTTTGGGATTTTCCTTAAGTATTCCTCACCTGGTTGCCAGCTGGAATTGTCTTGCTCTTGCCTTTCCTTTTCTGCCCTTGAAGTGGGAATGTCTCTCAAGCAGAAAATGTTCTGGAGAGAAAAATTGTATAAAGTGGGTAATTTTTAAATCTCCTGTTGAGTCCTATTACTCTGTGCTGTTGGTTCCACCTGTATTCCCATGACAATACCACACAGTTGGAGGGAATATGTAAAGAGAGCTAGAAAGGATGGTTGAACACATGTGACAATATGAAGAAGAGTGTTCTAAAGGCTCATCACAAGGCTCTATTGTGAGAAAAGTTAAAAACTTTAATTGTGATGCTTTTAATGCCCTCGTGGCATTAAGTCTTGTACCACATTCTGTGAAGGGATCGAGGATTCCAGCAGTTTGACATCTGGAAGTACATTCAAGCCTAACATATTCTGTTATTGTAAAGACTGTATCTTTACAGAGGTCCTATTTTTGCGGGACTGAGCATATTTTAAAATTACTAATGTAGATTTAATAGCAGCTGTGTATAACCTAATTATAAATTGATGATGATGAAGTTCACAAATCATGTCTGTTTTCTGTTGTTAGGTGGAAGGTAAATTGAGAAATTTTGGAGCATAGCTATGAAATTACACTTTCATAGTGTAGCAGGTATTTATTTTGCTGTATAGCAAGGTCCATTATTCTGCTCAACTGTCTTGTATTTATACTGCTCCTTCAGCTTTAAAATATCCCAGTGTATTATTTGTTACCAGGATGAGGAATTTTCAGCCTATTCATATTCAAGAATGCGTTGCAATCTTTCTAAAGCACCTTGCAATAGGTGAATAAGAAAAAAGTTCCTGTTTGCTTTATCCAGCACTTTGCCAAAGTGAAGTAGCTGAAAAACAATGTGCTTCCAGAAACTGGGAAGTTAATGGGTTAAGAGACTGACAAGATCTTTCTAAATAGATATAACTTGAAATTTTAAAACTTATGCTTATGAAAAAGGCCTTAACCTTTCAGGGATGTTACCCATCAAGGAATCAATTGCTGAGATACATTAAGAATCTTTTCAGTCAATGAAAAATTATTCATCATGATGAAAAGTAGTGCTTTTTGAATAAAATACTGGGTGAAAATGGGGAATTGAAAAGGTCTGAGGTATAGGGAGACCAGGATACTGGTTGAGGCAGACACAAGCAATGACTTGAGGAAACAAGTGAAAAACTGCTCAACATGCAGAGGTACAAAACCCTGAAGGAAATTTGGTGCTGAAGGACAAATTTGGTATCTCTGGGAACATATTGTAGGGAGTAGCAAGGTGGACCCTTGGCCACCTGACTGATGCCTGCTGGGGCTCTTTGGGTCTCTGCCATGGGGGTGCTGAATGTGCTCATGTCCAACCTCATGGCCTCTTAGGTTTTGTTGACTTTTACCTGTGTTAACTTCAAAACAAAATGTTTCTGCTTTCAGGTTGAGCATATTCTGCATGCAGGGTTGCACACAGTAAGAAGTGTCTGAACTAAGTGACCTGCCCTTGGTCACTAGGCATTTGGGGTGCTGCTGATTGAAGTATGTTCTTACTCTGGGGCTGGTTTTGTCTGTAAACAGGCAAAGACAGGAGAGGGAAGGAAAAGTCCATTAATGGCTGGATAAACAATATCATATCCTATCACCCATTTCTTTAAAATGAACTGAAAAATTTTGGTCAGGGCTCTGAAACTAGGTACCATGCCAGCTTCCTTCTGCAGGACCCAGGAGCATCCTAGCTGGAGTCAAACCTACTCTGCATAGTTTGGATTTCCCAGAATAGGCTTCTATTCCTACTAAGCCTTGTAAAACTGCATTTTTCAGTTCAAGCAGAAGAAGTTTTTTAGTTGTGAACTGTAAGAAAATATAATGTAGGACAGCATGCATTCAGTAAAGGCCAGTAAAGTAACAGTAATGTGGTGTCAAGGGACAAGAAATCGTAAGCTGTTTGGCTTCCAAAAAGAGGCTAGATACAGAAAATGCCACAGTGGCTGCTCCAGGATACACAAATGTAACGTAGTGTACCACATTAATGATCATCAGTCTTGCAGCTGTTGTAATTTTGATTTTGCAGAGTCCCGCAGAGCTTACACAATGGCTATTCAAAAGACAAAACTTTATTTCTTTCTTACTCTTCTCTCAAGTAGAAAGAACCCTTGCTTATAAGAAACGTGTTGTCCCTGTGGTTCTTGACAAATCTTACTGTGGAAATGTCAAAATGCTTCTAAAGTTTCGTCCTTAATAATCAAATGGGCATACAATCCCCTGTCTACTTGATTATGTTAAATATACCAAGAAAATTGGATCAAAATATTTTAAATGCGTTGTACAATCAGGTAGTTTGACCTTTGACAATATATCATTATCATATCTTAGGAATGCTAGCATTAATCCTGAGAAACACAGGGAGATTATAAATCAATGGAAAATCAGATGGGGCATTCATTTTAAGTTACTGTTCCACCTAAAATATTGTATATATTGAATCATTGTTATATAAGCCATCATTCAATCTTGGAAGCTGAATGTCAGAGTGAAATATTCTCCATACCCATGAAGTTCTTTGAACAGATGAAGAAAACCTAGTGAAAACTTAAATGTGTCTTCAATAGAGATGTTAATTCACATCCTCAATGGACTGCTACATCCCTAATCTAAGGATGAAAAGTTTTAAAAATACTTTTTCTGATATTAGAAATTACTTTTGTATGGTAAGTAAGGACTGGGGAGTTGCAGAATGACAAAGATGGGTGTGATGGAAAACTGAGAAAAAATGTGTGTACATGAATTGAGAGACCACTCATACATACATACAAACATATATATTTATAAAATATGGGTGCCTGGTGTCTAGGGGATGAAGCAATATTGGGAATGTTTTAACAATGATCCCTCCTATGAACCGGTCTGTCCTGAGGGAAGCAGCTATGGGGCTTCTTCTGGTGATGTGTTCATGACAGGTGAGATAAGAAATGTTCTTGGGGCATATACAAACTCCTCAGCTGCCACTCTTCTTGCAAACAAGCAGAGATTATGTGGTATACAAAAAGTTGCAACTTCAGCCAATGCAATTTGAGTAATCACCACGATGAGCTCACTCAATAAATTCATGCGAGGAGCCCACAATCAGTTTTTAAATTCTCTGCCTCCTCTTGCTTATTATAGCACTTCTGCCTAAATTTTCCTTGTCTGGAGCCAGTCAGCAGGCAGGAGGGAGGGGCAAGGTCAATTTAAAAGGTTTTGCAAGGAGGTTCTCCTTGCCTGCGGTGGTGGGAGATTGTATACGGCCACTTAGGTGGAGCTGCCCACCCATGCAAGGATGCCCATCCTGGGACTGGGGACCTGGCAGGTACCTGCTGGAGCTGGGGACCTCTCCTCATCCTTGTGCCTCTGGCCAGGCAGATGATACCAGGAAATTTCTGAGAATCACAGTAGACTTTTTCAGCAATCTCCCCTTTGGGTCAGAAAAATGCAGCAAATCCTTTGTGTAGCATTTCTTGCCTTTTGAAGTATTTCACTTAATGCAGGTATTTACCCCTGCCTCTCAAGGAAATCTTCTGAGTGATAGTGGAGAACAGGTAGAAGATTTTTCTTAGTTATGGAAAAAAAAAATACATACTACAAAGGTAAAAACTTCTGCCCAGATTGTTTTTGTTTTGTGGTTTGGTTTTTTTTTTTTTGCTTTTGGCACTGATTATTACTATCATGTCATGTAGGTGTCATCTTTAATTAAGTGCATGTATATCTGGGAACTTAAGTAGCAATGAGTGGATTTGGAAACAGGGATTTACATTAGCTCCTTAGAACCTGTGAATTAGTTATTTTTATGGCAGCGGATGAGTACACAGCACTTTGCAGGAAAATAGTTTGCGCAGTTCTTTAATGTTCTGGAAATGTTACCTACTGGACTTTCAGTAAGAAAGTAGGTTTAGGGATAAACTGAATGTAAAAGTGGCCTGGAAAAGAGCTGAAAATTTTAAGAAACTGATCTTCTTAAGAAAACAAAGCAGATTTTTCCCTGAGACTGGAAACAAAATATGTTGAATTACAATTTGCCAACTCCATGAAACACTTTCCAGTCAGCATAAAAGTATCTTGTTCTTGCTGTATTTTTGGGTCAGCTGCTTCTAAACAGTACATAACTTATATAAACAAATGTGATTGAGTTTAACTCTTTCAGTCTTGATTTTTCTCATGACAAAGGCCACTAGTAACTAAAGTAGGCTTTAAAAACTAAAGTGTGCCTTGTGGGGGGCCTCTTAGTGCACCAATGCTGCGATGGATGGGCTCTCTGAAGGAACACATTAAGCTGCTAATAGTAACTGGTTAGGACTAAATAGAAGGAAAATTTTGGACACATGATCCCTGCCACCACAATCAATCTCTTGGGTTAATACAGTGAAAACATGGCCCAAACTCAGAGTGATTACTTCTTGAAAGCTATTTAATTTCAAGGTTCTCACAGCGACTTCAGCATTTTTGTGCTGTAACCGAGCCTCTCCTTTACCCCATCACTCTGACTTGAAGTCCTGTTCAGTGAATACCATGTAAAATGAAAAAAAGGATTATTTTTTCTGAAAAAATCTCATGTTATGGAGTTTTATGTAACCGAGGAGTATGTTTTTTCCTTTGCTCTCCACCAACTCTTCCATTCAAAAGTGATGCTGATCGCTCCTTCATGGCAGTTTTGCCAAGCTACATAATGCCTGGCATTTGGCTACCATTTGCCTGCTTCCCCATGCCACCCTGGGAGCTCCAGCATTCACATGTAGGAAGGGGTGGGAAGGGGAAAGGGGCTGCAAAAAAAAAGACTTGTAAAACTTTAAAACTGCCTATTTGGTTGTGTGTAGCCTTCGGGGGGAAAAAATTGCTGCATTTTCTATGTGTTTTGTTGTTGTTGTTGTTCATTTAAGTGAACCACCCAAACACACTTTGATGCTTGGAGAAGTGAAATCAAAAAAAAAAAAAAAAAAAAAAGGATGTTGTAATGAAGTTAAATGTAGGAGGTGGTCATGGTTTTGAATCATGGTTCTGTTTGGAGTGCCATTTTCTGGATTCAGTCATCAAACAACTCTTTGGTGTCTCCAAGCCAAGAAGCTGAAGTGATTTACTTTGTTATTAAGTATGATATCTGTGTATTTTACCCAGGAGGTGGCACTGTCTCTAGTGTTTTGCATCCTCTCACCTTCCTGTCCTATGCCAACAAGACATGGATTGTTTGTGTGCAGGGCCAGCACACATTCCAGAAGTGATTCATTTCCTCATGTCACCAGTAGCTCACACTAAAATTGCTTTTAATTTTGGGGAAAATTAGAACTTATTTCAAGATAGCCTAGTGTCTGAAAGTGAACACTCAATCCTTAGAAAAGGCCAAATCAACTCAGGCAACTTGTCAGTGACTCCCTTGGCCATTTTATTTCAGAAGACTAACAAAATCAAGATCCAAACTGGAACACCTCATCAGTTGAGAGCTTAAAGTCTCCGGATTTGGAGAAGAGCAAACTTCTTAATCTGCTATTTACCAAATTACCAACTTCTGGTTTCAGTCTCTCCAAGGAACACCGAGAGTTGCAGTGCAGGTTGCCATCGATGTTGGGTACTACCACTTTGATTGTGCCTATGTGTACCAGAATGAGAGTGAGAGCAGGGACGTGCTACAAGAAAAAATTGAGGAGGGCATTGTGAGGCAAGAAGACCTCTTTATTGTCAGTAAGGTATGTCCTTGGATAATGTGTCTCACATGAGGCCAGCTCTTGGAAGGAGACACAAGGTCCTAACCTGCAAAGTGTCAGGGGATGAAGATGCTCTGGGAATTAACTCCTCTCTCTGACGGCAAAGCAATTTGTGGTTGGGGGGAAGGAATAGGTCAGCCCTTGAAAAACAAAAGCCTTGATTTGAGAGTGATTTTTTTTTTTTTTTTGTAGT
Organism: Oxyruncus cristatus; assembly: GCA_013399855.1. NCBI lineage: Eukaryota > Metazoa > Chordata > Aves > Passeriformes > Cotingidae > Oxyruncus > Oxyruncus cristatus. The sequence continues at coordinate 104,296 of VXAY01004729.1, read as the reverse complement.
CCATATCCATTGTCAGCCATGGAGACAGGAACTGAGGCCGTGCTCTTGGTTGCCTCCAAGGCAGGAAACAGAGCTATTGTATTCATGGTCACTCCTGCTGTGCTGTTGGCCTCAGCCTGTTAACTCCTTTAAGTTATGCTTTGTTTTGTTTTTTCCCCCAACAACAATGGTAGGAAAAATAAAGTAACTTCTATCTGCTGGAACCTGGCAGATTGATTTTCACCAGGTTCACTTTTTTCTTTGTTTTAATTGTTGTAATAATTGTTGGAATGTTAGAGTATCCCATTCTCATTTTATTTAGTTGACAGTACTGAAATAAAATAAGGTGCACAAAAGTGGCACTCCCTCAAGATGAGAAGTTGTGCCATATTGTCTCTGTGTCTGTGCCCTGAATTTCCCTGCCGGGGATGCTCATCCAGAGTGAGGGCAGGAGAGCAGTTCCCAAGCTTTGCATTACCCCCACAGCTGTGATCCACCTTCCATAAGAGATCCCTGGTGAGGGAGGCATGCCAGAAAACACTTGCTGCCCTCCAGTTGGGTTATTTGGATCTCTACCTGATGCACTGGCCCATGGGATTCAAGGTATTGTGACTTTAACTCCTGGGAGCCATCTGTCAGAGCTCTGCCCCTTTTGCTTTTGGGACCAGACATACCTTTAGCCCTTTCTAATGAGGAGCGTCATTAAACCTCATTAGGACATAATGATAAAGCTCTGCACTGAGTGTCCAGGAAGAAAGGTGCTTAAACTAGGTCTTGTAGTACAAAAATCACCTTATTTTACCCTGCTCAGCATTTCCATGTCATGCATCAAATTACCATCTGGATCACATTCATCTTAAAGTGTGGGATTTGGCTGTCATTTGCTTATACAGATCAAACAGTTGTGAATTATTTATTCCTATTTTTCTCTTCTCTCTGTACCCCCAGGTTAAATAAATCCCTGTTTCCCTATTGTGTCACATCTCTAGCCTTCCCCAAACCTGACTGAGGCACACAAAACTGTCTGCCCTTCTTCTGTCTGCAGGACAGATTCTCAAGAGGCAGATTTTCTTGAAAATTACTCTGTTGGTACAGATTACGGGTTTTGGCCACATCTCACCTCAACACAAACATAAGTCAGGATATCCACCGTGTCTCAAGCTGCACTCACTTGTTCAATTTCTAAGTGGTTTCCTTAACTACTTAAAATTCTGCCTATCTTAAACTCACTTTTCTTTTGTGATGATAGGCAGGAGAGGAGCCATTTTCCGCAGATGGAAATGGCATGATCATTCTCAGTAATACACATTTTCTGGATATGTAGGATGTATGTTCTCTGACAGGCTGAAAAATTCTTGGTAGCTTGCAATAACAGCCTGAAAACTTCAAACTTTCCACTTTGGGAACTGCTCTGAGAGAATTTCCAATATAAATTATTTCAGGTTGCTGATTTCTCTTAGCCTCCTTTTTTGTCCCACCTTGCCAAAATCTAGGTATTTTTATGTTTACTGCTTACTAAACTGGCTGGCTGGGCATGGTAAGAGGAAATCTTTTACAGTGTGTTTACCCTGCAGTGCCTTGAGCTGATGTGCTGTCTCTTTAGTCCCCATTCCACACTGAGTATTTTTTTGGTAGCTTTAGTTGTAGCCATGCTCATCTCTAGTTGCACCTGAGCTGTCCAGACCCCAGGAAAGCCAGTATGCTGTGTGCCAATGTGCCCAGAGAACCCAAATTTCCTGCTAGAGAAAGCAGTGGAACTTGGCCAATGTCCTTTGCTTAAAGCTCTGTGTGCAACACAAGCATAAGCATAGGCTGTGTGGGAGCTCAAATTCCTGCTTGGCTGATGGTTTGAGCTTCCTTTCCCCTCCACCATCACCATGTGCTCAGTACAGCCTGGTACAGAATCACAGGATATTCTGCATTGGAAGGGACCCACATGGATCATTGAGTTTAACTCTTACATGAATGGCCTACACAGGGGTTGAACCCTCAACCTTGGTGTTAGCACCAGGCTCTAACCACCTGAGCTAATCTCAGGGTTGGTCAAAAGAAGAATCACAGCACATGCTCAGTTGGAAGGGACCCACAAGGATTATTGAGTCCAACTCCTGGCCCTGCACAGGACCATCCCCAAGAGTCACACTATGTGCCCAACAGTATTGTCCAAACTCTTCTTGAACCTGTCATGCTTGGTGCTGTGACCACTTCACTGGGGAGCCTGTTCCAGTGCCCCACCAGTATCTACCCTCTGGGTGAAGAACCTTTTTCTAATGTCTAACCTAAACCAGGCCATTCCCTGAGGTCCTGTCACTGGTCACCACAGAGAAGAGATCAGTATCTACCCCTGCTGTTCCTATCATGAGGAAGTTGGAGACTGCAATGAGGTCTCCCCTCAGTCTCCTCCAGGCTGAACAGACCAAGTGACCTCAGCCGCTCCTCATATGGCTTCCCCTCAAGGCCCTTCACCATCTGTGTTGCCCTCCTTTGGATGCTCCCTAATAGCTTAATATCTTTCTGCACACAATATTCAAGGAGAGGTCACACCAGTGCAGACCAGAATGGGACAATCCCAAAACTCGACTGGCAGGCAATGCTTTGTCTGATGCCCCCAGGACATGGTTGGCCCTCCTGGCTGCCAGGGCACTGCTGACTCATATTCAACTTGCCGTCAACCGGAGTCAAAAGAATTCACTGATGCTTTTTCCTTCCGTCAGATGAGCATTAAGGCACATTTTTATTGCTCATTTGAAGGAGAAAACTGGACATTTCAGGCTCTTACTTACGACAGAAACTTTCTGCTTTGGAAGAGGGGTATTTTCTGCTCTTGAAGGCTGGAAGTAGATTATTCTCCTGTTTCTTTCCTGCTGGAGGTGCCAATCTAATTAGGGCTGTCTGGCTGTTTTATTATTCATTAGTGTGAAAGAAAATAGGCAGTGGTGGGGGAACACAGTGCTGCTTATACTGTAGCGCCACTGCTGAATGGTACATCTCCCTTGGGAAATTACTGAGTGTTGATGATCAGGTATCCATCCTGCTCTAGCTGTCCCAGAACAGCTCCTTGTCAAGCTGCTCTGTTCCAAATGATGAGCTTTTAATTATGGGATAATTATTTTGTAAGCTGAGGAATTATCCTAAAAGATTCTCTTTTATCTATAAGAAGAAGGTCTGCCTGGGAATAATATTTTAGAATAATCATATTCTACGGAAATATTCATAGTGTAGTTAATCTTGAATAATGCTGCTGTTTATCTGTATGATGACACAAGCTGTAAGAGCTTGAGTCTGACTTCACTGTTCATGTACTGCACTAATGGCACAGCACAAGAGGACCCCAGTCATGATAATTTTTACTACTGAAGTCTTTGTGCAGGCATTTTTTCCACATTAAAAAAAAAGTAGGTAGTCTGATTCTGTAGCGTTTCTAGGCTATGGAAGAGCTGGTGGATGTGGAAACAGTGAAGGCTATTGAAGTCTCCAGCTTCAACTCCAAACGGATAGACTGGCTCCTGAGAAAACCAGGCCTAAGACGCTAACGTGCAAATAATCAGGTAAATTGTTCTCCAGCTCCTCAGTACTGACATCATACCCGTCTGGGGTGTTGCAGTGTTGACGTAACAACTCCGGCAGTAAAATACCTTTTCTGTTAAGGCTGTGCTTTTTCATACCTCTGTGGGAATACACCTGTATTTGGCTAAACTGTAAAGTAATGAGAAGCACAGAACACCCCGTGCCTGTCATTGTGCAGGAAGCCACAGTCACACAACCATGTGGCAATCCTGGGATGATAGTGCAACCTTTGCCTTTCTTCTGATTGCGGCACTGAACTCTGCAATGGAGAACATGGCAGGGCTTACCTTTCTCCTCTCCTACAGCTCCTAAGGAAAAAGGCTGCGTGAATAGATAGGTCCAGGGATGGCATGACATGAGAGTTGGGTGCTTCAGCTGGATGTGCACAACTGGACCTTGGAGCCCACTGATATGGGGCCTGTGAAAGGTCATGAAAAATGTGGTGGGCAGCTAGAAAGAGAAACTAATGTAAAGATTGGGCCTTGTTGGAGGCAGGGCTGGGAAGAAGGGGAACCAATCTGAAACCCTGGCTAACTACCTTAAAAACCCCATAGCAGCAAGAAGAACCACCTTTTCAAAGCTGATGTGGGGCTTGGTAGATCACCATAGTGATGCTAAACCTTGAAGTACCTTCTACTTCTGAGAGGTGAAACCTAACTTTTTTTTCTTTTTTTTTTTTTGGTAGACTGAGAGTCATCCATCTTCCTCAGGAAAAGCTGATTAAGTTTTGCCAATCCAAAGGGATCTCTGTCATTGCATATTGTCGCCTTGGGTCCCCCCACTGGCCACTGTTGTGAATGTTTTGTGAGATTTCTTTCTTAGAGGTAGACTGGAGTCAATGCACTAAACCATTCTTAGGATGTGGTTTACTCACAGAGTAAAACTAATGTAATTAGAGAAAGATTTACCACTCAATTAAAAACGTCTCTCACACTTACTGTGATATTCCGTCACTAACTGCTGTTACTGCAGTTTCGTATTTAGAAGGATCAATTGGTTAATGAAAGCAGTGAAGAAAATTCTTAATTTAGCTTGGGTGGGCTTATTAAACATGTAAGAGAACTTCTGAACTAAAAAAAAACCACAACAAAACCACCGAAAAACCAAAGCAGCAGATGCTTATGAAAATAATAACTTCGCAGTCCTGCTGAGATGAAGGGATCAGGTTTTTCAATAGATGACCTGAAAAAATTTTGCTTTTACTCCAGTCTTCATGGCTTTCTCTAACCTGGGACAGGGTGTTTAGCAGAGCAGCTGTACTTGTGAAGGACAAGATGAAATTTTTGGGATCGAGATCAAAGAAATTCCCAGCCTGATCCCAAGCTGGACTAAAATGTTTTACAGTGACCTGTTTTACCAGAAACTACAAGTCTCTTCTCATGTACGCACTAGTTATAAAAGGAAAAGAATGAAGGCAGGGACTGAAGGAACAAAAAGATGGGAAATTAAAGTGTACCAGATGATGCTTTTTTATAATTTCAATAATATTCTTATGCTACAGTGTTTGAGGGAGAAGACAGTGGGCATTTGACTGCTGAAGTTTGCTTTTTATTTTCACAGGTCCAAGCCTGAACATATTTCCCTTTTTGATGCTCCTCAAATCAAGGAAACCACACTGAAGCACAATAAAACCCCAGCTCAGGCTAATACTGGTCACAGTATTTTCCCTGGTGACGTGTAATTTTCCCACTTGGGCTAAAGTAACTATTTACAGATGTATTGCGGAAAGCTGAGCTCCAGCTGTGTTTTTACACATTTTAATGCTTTAAAAAATATTCGCTCTGCATTAATTTTAATGATGAATATAAGATTACCAATGGCTCTGGGGGCTTTAATTGGCACACTGGCCACTTCTCCACACATCCCTGCCAATCCTGAACTCTTGCTCAATGTACTCTCATGTTGTCCTCACAGCTTCAGAGACTGATAAGGATTTAATGAACTCACGTAATAATTAGGAAGGGTTTATTATAGTGCTTCTCCTATGTGAGCCATCTCTGATTACCAGTAGAGCTGTTCCATGTAGCCACGCAGGCACATATCATTTTCAGCTTTCAGAACGCAGGTAGCACTTCTCATGTGTAATTCTCTCTCCGTTCTGACACATGCTTATCCGGCTTCAGATTTGAAGAAAAATGCATATAATTCCCAAAGCTCTCAACATAAGCATAACGAAGATAATTCTAAGGTAAAAGGTACCTTACAGAATCATTTATGGTATTAAACTTTATACATGAAAAAACCTACTCTGCCAGTGGCACAAAGTATCCCCTTCACAGTTAGAACTGGCAAAACTTTTTGTGTGTCAGTAATCTAACCACGTAGGTTACTTCCTTATGAATGCAAAAAAAATTACTTTAAAAGGAGTCAAGTCTGCTTCATTAGAACATAGTGAGATGATGCAATTAGACCCCACCAGCATGGTAACTTTATGACATTTATTCATTGCTCTCCACAAATGTGCCTATTGCATGCTTCCTAGTGCTTCAACCTGTTTTTGGTATTTTTTCTGCAAATGATCTTGTCTCTTTGGTCAATTCAAAGTCAAACATCTGAATAAAGCTCCCAAACAGTTGGGTTACTTCATTTTGCAAAGAAGAGATGGAAATTGTCCTTGCTTTCCAGATATCGCATCTGTGCATTAAGCAAGTATCTCCTCCTCCTCCTCCAGGCTGTAGCAAGATTGGATTATCATTAGATATCCTCTAAACAGATAGTATTTGATGGTCCCACTGGAAAATAAAAAGAGAGGGAACCTTTACCTCGTCACATCCATATCTGCTGAAATCCAGCAATTGGGTTTATTAGAGCATTGCCCATCCTATACAGGTTAGTAACACTGGAATTTCTGCACATTGTGTGTTAAGGTATCTTGTACTGGATGCATACCAAACTGCTATCTGCAAAGCAAATCAGCTGGAAATTCCAAAATAAATAAGTGGCAATATTTTTTCTGTTTTCTTTGGCTCCTTTACATAAAGGATAGTCAGTGTAAATAAACGCCATTTTAAGAATGAGAGTTGTGTTTTTGAAGTGAAGAGCTGTGCCTGTGTACTCATGCCAGTGTTATTAAGGCAGTGTCTAGATAACAGAATGGTTATATACAGACTTAGCAAGATGTTCAATTTATTCTGTTTTCCTGGGTTACCCACTTACCTAACAGCATACTCTAGGCTTGGGAGTTCACAAGAGGGCTGTTTAGTATCTCAGGGAAGTTTGGTAATTTCAGCTAAGCAAAAGATACTTTATCCTTTGAGAACGAGGTCACTGATACATGTGAAGGTTACCAAGCATTCACTTCCACTGCCTGGTGTACACCAAGCAGACATATGTGTTTTTACTGTAGTTCAAAAGTTATAGTTTCTAGATGCAAAAAATCACAAGGACTACCCTTTTTTAGAAGATTAAAATAGACATCATCTTCAGATCCTCCAGGGGTTGGGACTGTATATTGTTGTTTCAAGCAATTTGCAATACTTTGTGTATTAATTTATGATAGAAGTGGAATATGTAGTATAAGATGGGAGAAGGTGGCTCACAGGCATTCTGAAAAGTAATATTTGAGTGTGGATGTATTTGCTTCCCTTATTATCAACCACAGTCAGTCCTTTATCTGTACCTTTGCTTTGCTCTTGTAACACAAGTCTCAGTTGCAGGAGAATGTATATTCTCTTATCATTTAGTAATGATAAAGTTTTATTAAACCTGTGTCCTTACGATTTATGAAAAGCAGTGTTTGTCATAAATAGAAATCCTGACAAAGTTTAAAGAAATTTAGATTCTCCTAGTAGTTGGAAAGAAGGTCAAAACATACACTATCTTTTAGTTGTTAATACAAGACAATCCATTCAATATCAAAAGATTATTATGAGATAAGACAAGATGCTGCTCGAGATTCTTAGTTCAGTAATTTCAGTGTAACAGACTGAAAACTCTTTGGAGGACACCACAATTATGATTCAGGAGCTCTTCTCTTAATGAGGTTTTATATTTATGAACTGCTAAAAACTAATAAACTAGTAGGAGATTTGTATGTTTGGTTTATAGTATCATCAAGAGTATATAAATACTGCCTTTATCAGTAGAGTGCCTGCAGTTAAGACGGGGAATGTCTCCTAGCATATCCAAAGTTTGATAAAGGAGAAACACAGGAATTATTTTGTTTGGCAACTGTCATATTTAACAAGCAGAAAAGTTGGGCAGCTTCATAAAAGCCCATCATAGATTTTCGCTCTCCCGTACACTGCTCCCTAGATACTGTTTGCTTGTGTTTTGACTCAAAGGGTGTCAGTGGATGCTGCAGCCTATGCTAGTGTTTTAATGAGGCATCTGTTAATTAAGACTTCTTGCTCTTGAAATCTTGCACGTCTCAAAACTCCTGTACTTGCTTTAGGCTCTTCCAGCCCAGTAGAAGAACAATGTCAATCAACATTGCCTGCAGAGAGGAAGGACAATTGTGTAATTAACGTTCATGGTTAGGATACACACTTGATGGATATCCTTTCCCAACTGATTTTCTTTGTAGTTGATAAAGGAAATGACGTATGTTTGAGCTACTTTTGACTTTTGCAAGATGTTTGAATAACAGGTCTAGAAATAGCAAAGCAATTCCCATCAAACTGGATTTCTTACAGCCACTCTTCTAAAGAAATAGCTCTGAAAAATGTATCAGGAATTGACACCAAACAGTTATAGTGCAGTGCTATGGACAGGAAGGTGCCTGTAATAGGTATTCTCTTTTTTTTTCCTCCTGAACATGCTAAACTGAAAATGTCAGTTCCAGGATATCATTCTAGATGCAGTTAGAAAATGTACTATATGGAAGGTGATCTGCTTCCAGGTATTGAGCCTTGTGGTCAGGTTGGCGATCTACAGTAGTAGGAGCAATATCCATTTAAGGCTGTAGCGTACAGCTTATCTTGAAATGTTTGCTACTTCATAGGAATTTTCTAACAACATTCCAATTTAATCACAGCTATCAGACTTGAAGCTATTTACAGGATGTTTATAGACTGCGGTAGGCAGGAAGTCAGACTAGATGATCACAGTAGCTGTATAATAGTAAAAAATTCAAAACAAGTTAGAAGCCAGAGATTGTGCATTTGTTTTAGAGACAATAGATCTTTTTCAGCTGCAGAGACTTTAGCAAAGGTAAAAGGAGAAGAATTTGGGTGGTGTCAGTTACTGGGAAGTAAAGCACCTTCTACTCTGCAGCAGAGCTGCAGCCCTATTTACAGTGTGACTTTCCAGCAGTGTTGCTGCCTCACAGCTATCACAGCAGTAAACCTACTGCCACCACCTGTTCAGGAAGCACAGGGGCCAGTTTCACCCCTTCCCCTATCCTGATACATGGATGTACCCACAAGGGCACTGCTCCAATTGCATCTGCTATCTGTAGAGAAAACACTACAAAGCATGACCTCTATTGTATGCAGTTTTGTAGATTCCAAAAATGTTCCAGCCTTTTGTGTTTTTTTTGCAAGGTCAGACTTTGCTTTACATAGAATCTACTTGTTAAGAAAATAAAAATTGCCATGACAGGCTAGAGACTTGAGTTTCTTTTACTGCTATGTAACTGCTCTTCTGTTGACTGAAGAAAAACAAGTGTTTTGCTGGGTCAGATCATTGCAGCAGAAGAGAAGGGACAAGCTACAACTGTCTTCTGAAGAGCTTAGTTCTGTCAGGGCAGGGACCAGCAGCAAAGGTGCTGCCACACTGACAAGTACTGAAAACTTTCTAGTCTCCATCTTCAGATTCATCCGAACCCTGTGTTAATAAGCAAGAGTAAATACACTGATGGCCATGTAACCCACTCCCTTCGTGTGGTTGTAACTAATTTAACTGCATGCGGCTATCGAGGTAGCCTTGAAGCAGTGACAAATCTGTCCCCACATTCTTTTCAGTGGCCCATGGAACAATTGTCATCACTATGGTATCCCCAGGTAGAATGAATGCCTAAAATGAGGAGCAGATACTAGCAGGGTCTAGTACTTCATAGAGCTAAAAATGCCAAGGCCATCTCTTGAAGCCAGGAGTCAACATGCCATGCTACAAACAATGTGCCTCAAGAAAAGAACATGAATATTGTCTCAGTGTCATAAATGCGGCATTAGGTTAGAGTCACAATGACCAGTTCTAGGAGTAAATCAAGTTTCTTGAAGAACTAGCAGCTTCTATTCCTGTGTGCCTACTTCCCTCAGCTTTCTGTGGGAACTCCAGTAAAAGGTTTAGAGTATCCCCAAATAATTTTCAGTTTCCATCAGCTATGCAACACTGCTTATACCAAATCCAGATATACATCCTTCCTAATGAGCAGTAAGATTATCTGTGCCACTGGACTGAACCCAGTAAAATGAAAATACCTTAGCTTAGCATTTTGTCTTTGTATTACAAATACATTGTCCCATGACTTGAGCTTTTGATTGTGGAGTTCATCCATTCCGGTAGAATCAAGTCTCATGAAAAGTTCCAAAAGGACTAGGAGAAAAAAAGTGTTATGTCCATGTTCTAGAGGGAAAACAGGATAACACAGGTAATGAATAATAGGTTAAATCCAAAACTCTTTGCTTATCATTGCTGCTCAGGGTTTCTATCTACTAGAACTCCAAGCTCTCTCATATTGAGGTCAATATCATCCAAAAGCACATAGAATGAGAACCAAAAGAATCAGTAAAATACAGACCTAGTTCATTAACTTTTTGCATGCAATCCTGGACAAATAGTACTAGTCCTCACCTTCCTTTGTATCTTACAGATTTACAGAAGACTAACCAGGATTATCAATGGCCTAGGAATAATTTATACAGATGGCAACTAAGGAAACCAAGACTTCCTTTGACCTTAGACAAGTGAAGGGAGCTACGCCATAAGCTTACCAAATCTGGGGCGGCTTGGAAAGCATGACTGGATATAAACCAGTTGGCATCTATCTGTAAAAACCAGCAGCATCAAATCAATCTAGCAGCAGACAAGCCCAAAACAAATGGCAATTCTTCACAAATTGTGAGAGTAAAATATCATTCCCTTGGAACAAAACAGATTCAGAAGTTACCTGAAAAGGACAGAGTTAACTGATGGCTGTTAAACACAAAAGATCTCAAACTGCTGGCAGAATATTTAAAGAACACACCACTGCAATGCTCAGCTTACTCATCTTCAGCAGCTTATTTTGACCACAGCTGGAGACAAGATGCTATAAAGTGTGTATACTTAGTCTGATTCAATTCAGCTGTTCTTATGAGCAACTATCAGCTGGCTAGTAATCACGCATATTTCTGCTCAGAAAAGCCAGATTCTACATTCAGCTTTTTAAGTTTTTTTCTTAAGAATTTGGAAAAAAGATGGAGTTTTGCAGATGTTTGTACTAGTGGTCCTGTACCATGCACTTTAACAAGTCAAAATGCAAGAGCAAAGTGGCCTATTAAAGAGTTTTAAGAGCTCCCTCACAGCCCAAACAAGCAAGGTACTGCCAGAACAAGACAGGGCTCTGTACTTTTAAGTGGCCAAGGACAAAACAGATGGAGGCATGACAAACAGTAACTGACAGATTATAGATGACAAACTAGGGGATTACCCCCAAAATTTTGCAAAAACAGTATCTTCCCTTCTCCAATGAGACAATTGCCAAATTTCTCTACCCGTTTTGACTGATAAATCAGTTCACCATCATTATTTGCTACCACGGAAATGGATCTGTTCTGAGCCATTCTGTCAGAGCCATTTTCTTTCAACACAAAATAAAGGCCTGCCAATCTGATATCATTTGGAGCAGTGAGTGCAGGTGGAATTGAAACAATTTTTGTACTAGTACTGATTCTACTAGTCCCAGGAATGTGATTTTTCTGTTTCAGGCTCTTAAATCTCTGCTGTACACTGGAAATCCTCTCTATAGGATGTGCTACAGTATCACAGTAGCTCAGCTGCTGCAGCAGAATCCTGAGAATGTCTAGGAAAAGGCTGTCAAGGTGGGGCTGAACTACAAGTTCTTAAATTAAGAACACAAAACAAAACATAGCCACTTTTCATTGAAGAGCTACAAGACTGTATTTGTCCTTAATTTCTTTGATCAGATACCCAGAGATCTGTCAAATCACAATACAAAAATAAATGCTGTGAGCAGTTCTAGGCAGGAAGAGCTCAGTTAGCAGGAATTCTAGGCTCCGGATATCTAACTCTTTGATCTTTCCACTTCACTTTTTAGGAGATGAAAGGAGATCTCAGCTCTTGTAGGTATAGAGTGTGGTACAATATGGGGGTACAACAGACATTTATTTTACTGTAGCAATTCCCAGACCAACCTAGAATAAGTGAACACATGGCCACAGTCTAGACCGCCTCTTCTTCTATCTCAGCCCTATTAATTATATCTGGCCTTGAAGAAGCAATCCAAAAACATTACGGGTGACAGGGTTTTCTATTGCTCCTTCCCATGCTTTCTGACAACAGCCTGCTTTCTGTTCAAGCTTGTGCATTGCTTCCCCTTCACTCAGATGCTTCTCTATTTTCCCTCTATTCCTACTCTCACATTTCACCAAGATCCAAGCCCTCTGCCGGTTAAGAGCTGCACTGTGTCCCAGAATGACCTCTTCCAAATTCTTCCCTGCTAAGTCATCCAGCAAAATACAGAGAAAGCCTGTTACAATACTACTTCACTCTGAGTGCTAGATAGTCTCCCTTCTGCTGCAGAGCAGTCTGTCTGAAAGTCATTTCCAGTAAAATTCCTACTTTGAGAATGGAAAATTTCAGGCACAAACTTCCATAAAGTTACAGTGAAATGGAAGCAGAGAAAACTTAACAGAACCTGATGCACTGCTTTAGAAACCCTGACCTTCACTGTTAACTTCTTGCCAGAACATACTAGTCACAAAACTGTTATTTCCCAGCAATTCGACATTGCCCCAAATAGTTTTCTCTCCCAGCTTGGACTAAGCAAAGAACATCAGCTGTTCTGGTTTTTTTAGAGGCCCTTGGGCTTTTGCTTATCACATTAGAGATACACAAAAACACTTGCAGAGCTGAAGCTTTTTGTATTTGCTTTAAAGCCCAGAATATAAAGCGATTATTATCAATTTGTATCAGGAGAATCAGCATTAGAAGAGAATATTGGAGTCAGACACCAATTCTCTCCTCCTCATGTTTTATCTTTTCTGTTTGGTTTATTGTAAAGTACTGCGACCAAAAATGTTAAATCTGGTCTCAGTGATAGTGGAAAGATTGAAAAGAACCATTTTGAGATTATAAAATCAGGTCTCAATGTAATGGTTAGTATTAATCAGAAAGAAAAATTTTAAATTCATATGATTCCTTAATACCTTTTTATCAGTACCAGGAAGCAAAACACCTGTTTCATAAATAAAAACTCTCTTCATATTACACTTTAATCTGAGTTCACTTTAACATATACTGTGCAGTTATGGAATCAGAATCCTACCTTACATTTACCATTTAGAGTTGTTATGCACCAAAAGTTCTGGTGTCTCCCTTCACCCAGGAAGCCTCTTTCTGCCAGGCCTACACAACTTCCTTCAGAGGACTATTCATACTCCAGATCTACTCAGCCATCAGAAAAGAAATATCTACAGGAACATGGAAGAATATCACCCAACACTAATCACTGCTTTTATAAGGGCCCAAATACACTTTGTGGATAGTATGAAGCAGCTCTCAGACAGAAAAAAAAAAAAAGCTTTAAAGTCACTACCTGCAAGTATTATGAAAACCATAAAGAGCCCTAAGGGACAAACACACCTCACATACCAAAAGCCTGTTTTTCTGTGCTCCCAGAACAAAGCATTAATTTTCCAGTTTGCAAGATCATGACACAAGATTTTCTTAGAAACACATTTTTACTGTATTTGCCAACGGTACCTTGTGAAAGCACAGAATTCCTTCCTGTATTATGTGTTGCCTACCAGAGAGGGCAAGGTTTCTACTCCTTATTAAAACAATCCCATAGGTTTCTGTATAGGCTTCAAGTCTTCAATGGACTGTTTTCTACTAGCCAAAGTATATTATCACTTCAGTAAAATAAAAACTGAATTAAACAATAGTGTATTAGTTGTCAGACACACCAAACCACCTCTATTTAAACAGATGCTCAAACAGACTCATTGGTCACACATTCATCACACTCAGGTGTTCTACATGTAACAGCAGACAGCTGTCATACACAAGAAGTTAACATGGACACCAGATGATTTTGTGAGGGATGATTTTCCTTGCTTTCATGTTATCTTTAGAGACAGCTGATATAATCCAGCTACTCCAGCATTACTGTCATTTGAGCATTGCTGAAATAACCATCTCATTACACACAGTAATGAAACTATTTTATTATAAGCAAAACCAGCATTTGTATCACCAAGAAACCAGGACCTATACACTTTTCAAAGAGCTACCCATGTAGAAACTGCTGTACTTAGAAATCAACTTGTACTTCCAACTAGAGAAAAAAGTATGGAGTGTTACAAAGAAACAAAACCAAACCCAAAAATAATCAGAAAAAAAGCAGACCTCATTATGTAACGTCTGCCAGTATCCTGCTCCTTCCAGTAAACAATAGGCACTAGCTTCAATTCACAGTACTCCAAAACAGAAGTGACTGCTTTTTCAACCTCTGCTTACCAATTCCAGACATGCTGTTTGGCAAAGACAATCTACTAGTCCATACAGTGTGCTCTTAAGAACCATTTTAGCATTTCCTTCTTCCAAAAAAGAAAACAGCACAAAGTCACTGAGTACATATACTGCATCTTTGTGGGGGAAAAAAAAAATGGAAAAGAAAACAGGGGTGTGGAGGGGTGTCTGATGCAGTGAAAAAGCTACATAGACAACTCATAGGCAACAGTAGAAGCATATCTGAGAACTTCGAGAAAGGCAGGAAACCATCTTCAGTATTCTGCATTGAAAGGGTAGCCCTTGTGATTTTTGCACCTAGAGGAAATCAAAAAGCAAAGATTATCTCATGTCTGAAAGAGATTATATGCAGCTGTAACCACTTCAAAAAGCCACCAAGGGGGAAGATGAACCCTATAAAAGCAGAGTCAGTTTCTCTGTTTTCCTTGGTGACACTGTGTTTGCAAACAAAAAGATTCTGAGTGCCTTCTGTAGTTTTGGCTCCAAGCACCTTAGGTGATGTGACCTAGGTGCTTTGTAGACAACTAATTCAAGATTTTGCTGTTTACTGACAGAGGACCTTTTTTGCAGCCTTCCAACAAAGATTTCCTATCTGGCTCTAGGCTTTCAAGTTGTAAATCCTCCTGTTGCTTTGACTGTTCGTCCACTTTCTCACAACTGAAGATCGTACAGGTTTTATAATACACTTAGGGGTCATGGCAGAAAAACAAAATACCACAAGCAAAGTTAATCAAGAATTTAAGCCTACATCATGCTCATTTCTCCAATATGAATAAGAAGCTTCATGTTGCAATTCCAGCTACTAAAAATTTCTTGGAGACAACTGAAAATGAAGTTTGGCCTATGGTCACCATATTTTGGTTCATAAAATGAACATTGAAAAATCTTACTCCGGAAAGTTATTTTGAGGATGACCCTTTAGAAACTGAGTTTGCATGTTGAAAATTTCAATTAAGCCTAATATCTATAAACTTCTTATACTGAACTAAGTGATAACCTGACAGTTTCTTTTCTTTAAGCTGTTACTTACATGGTCATTTCACAGGCTCTCCAGTTTCTATTAAAGCTGAGAATAGTTGCCATCTCCTCTTTAGTCAATTCAAAGTCAAGCACCTAAAAACAGAAAACGCGGAAAATGACCTCTTTGACAAATCAGCGCTTGTAAGCAAAAAAACCCCGAAGCTCAGAACAAACAAGCAAACAAAACAAACAAACAAAAAACCAACCAAAAAAAAAAATCACAAAATTAAAGAACAAGTCCACAGTGTGAGAGTGCTTGTTAGAAGAAGTAGCTGTTTCATGAAGAGAAAAGAAAGAGACAGCTCTCTGGATTTCTGAGAATCCTCTGGAGGGAGGTGGGCAGGGAGAGGTAGGAATTCAGAAATTTTTGCAGTTACATGCACCAGTTATTTTAAGAAGTTTGGAGAGCACTGAAGTGTTGTACAACGCCTCCCTCCTCCATCTGTGAGGGATGCATCCTTCTGTCCTATTCCAAAGAAACAACTGCAAGACTTCAATATTCCTCTGAATGCAACTAAGTGTTTGGAAGCAAAATCCTAATACTGGTTTCAGTCCAAGATCACCGAATCAAAAGCAGCGACATAGTCCTGGTATCCATAAACCATTTTCTTAACAATGCTTGCTCTACAGAAGTCTTTTGTGGTGTGCTACTGTGTTCAGTCCCCAAACAAGCTGTCAGATGACTCATTCACATGACATAGAACAGGAAGCATCATGTAATGTGACTGCTTGGATCACCAGGATAGTGTTTCCAAAAGCTTTGTTTATCCCTGCTCTCCAACTGTAATTTTAAATTCAGCCCTCAGTAGACAATAGGTGAACATATGGAGAGAAAAAGCCCAGTCCTCTTGTTAAAGTATCAGTTGGGAAGGGTCTGAAAGGATCACTCTTTACTGTGCAGGGAGAAGCCATGCTGTCCCTGAAGGGCAGCACCCAGTTCACTCCTAATCCCTCACCTTGAAGTTCTCCACAATCCGCTGTGGTGTGACGGACTTGGGAATCACAATTACATTTCTCTGGATGTGGAACCGAATGAGAACCTGCAACAGGCATACCACTGCATCAGAGAGAGGATGGTTCTTGTTCTAGGCAAACAGAACCTGTTCCAGCAGTTAGTTGCTGTAAACAGTACAATTCAGCAGAATTAACCCATAACTTGGAGCTGCATTTCAAATCATACCTGAATTCTAAGCAGCACCTTCTGAAGTGCAAATAGAGAAGTAAGAGGTAGAGCCCCACACAGGTCTCCCTTCTCCTCTGCCATGCAGTTTAGCAATACTCAGTTCCTTTCCTTCCCACCAAGACTTTTAGTAGGCTATTCAAGTGTTCACTTCTCTGCAACAGGACTTGAGATGGGAAGGCTGAAGCATAGCAACAACTGAAGATGGGTCAACAACATCTTTCTTGTGATGGTCAGAGAGCCTTTGCAAGCATGCATTGAAGGCCTCATAGTAAACATACCTGCATTGCTACTTAACACCACAGGCCGACAGGGAAGGAAGAACTGCCCTGTCCTTTACGTTGTCATTAACTGTCCTTTATGCTGTGCTACAGGAAGCAGTACTCTGGCACCTACCCACCTGCGCTGGGGTTTTGTTGTGCTTGGCTGCAATCTCTTTGATCTTGGGGTCATCCAGAAGGGAAGGATCCTCTGGCTTAGCCCTACACAAAGGAAAGAAGATGAATAGCAAGAAATCTCCATAGATCCAACCTAGCAAAGGTCTGTATCTGAATGAACAACTAATGCTGCACATGTAGTCTCAGTGCTTCAAGCATAATCCATACTAGTTTCCTTCCAAAGCAGTCTTACCATGGTCTGTCAGGAGAGCCAAGGGGACTGTATGCTGTCACAGCAATCCCTTTGGATTGGCAGTACTTAATCAGCTTCTCCTGGGTAAGGTATGGATGACATTCAACCTGACAACACAGAGGTATAGAGATTGACAGTGACTTAACTGCTTTAACATGTTCCAGGGACTAATTTTTAATCAAAGGCTAATTTTTGTTTTACCTTAGAGTCTCTAAACAGTATTATACAACCTTTGTTTTCTGTATGCCACCACCCCTCTTCTACTGTTTTTTTATATTGGTTGTAGTTCTCCTTACAATGAAGGATTCAAGGACTGTAGAAAAACTCCTTATACCTTTGCTGATACAGATCATCTCCAACACATGGGATGACCAGCTACATAATTGCTTCAATGAGACAATTCAGTAAAATGCACACACAGGAGAACCATAAAATCATATCAACAGGATTGCAGACCAGGAACTATAAATTTCTCTTTTCATCCTTAATTCAACATGCCATAATTTTTTTACAGCTACCATATTAAAACTTCAATACTAGTATTGTTTAATTCAGTTTTATTTGCTTTGTGTCAATACTCACCACTGAACACCTCCAGTCTGCAAATGGCTACCTGCTACAGATTTTAGATCTTCAGCCCACTGTCCATTACAGACTTCTTATAAATTCAAGAGTACTCCACATGAATTTACATAAGAATAACTACATAACAGAATACAGACTCCTTAACAGTGGATCTGTATTCTGACAAGCAAATGCACAGATATGCAACATGGAACAGAAATTACTCATGTGTCAGGAGGTAGTGAATGAATATGAATATTCGATACTTTGCATAGAGGGACTTTCAGAATAGTTTCACACCAGGGAATACTACTTATCTTTCAGCAGACAACATCAAGAACCATTTTGATAACACTACCATTCAAGACTCCTGCACCTGCACTCTGAGGGAAGTCCCTAGAAACTTGTGCTGCTGGCAGGTGAAACAAGAGAGTGCAAAACATAGGATCAGTTTACAGCCTCAAGCACTTTATTTGTGGTTCTAACTGCCTGCTGTTATCAGAAGCCTGCATGCCTGTTTCCCTTCTGAGATACATTACAATATTAAATAGAACGTGTACCTCAGTTTTTGGGACAGGTTTATTTAGCTTCAGCAGCTCCAGAAAGACAGCTACTCAAAAGTATTCCATAGGCAGAATTTATATGACATAAGTAAGGCAAAGTCATTCTTACTGGCACTCACATTGAAAAACTTCTGAGCTAGTATTACACTTGAACCAGAATGAAAAGCCTATGATGTCCATTTAAACAAGCATCTCAAGATATTGCAATCCACACTGTGTGACAGAGTCAAATTTCCTTTCTGATTAAGTACCATTACATAATTATTACCCTGTCAAATTAATTTCTCACTACAAATGAAACCAACACACATCCTGATTGCATTGAAATTAAGAATGGGAATGACATGAAGACAGTAGATTACATGTGAAGTATCTGCACAGAGAAAGTGTTTTCAGGAAGCACTATCACTATTAGGCCAACTGGTAAGTGTTATTAGCAGACAAGCTTTCAGGTTTGCAAGCATTTTTTTTCAGAAGCAATAAATGATGAAGGACACAAACCAAAGACTTCTTGCTCTGGGCTAAACTTATAGTAATCAGAGGTTGAGAACACTTACAAGTGGGAGAGGTCCAAGATCCATGACCTCTGTGCAAGAGACAAGGGTAATTATTATTGTTACAGTGATATTTGCAATGAAGTGTGGCAGATGTTGCAAGGTATCATAAAACTTATAGTAAGTTTCCTAAAAGTACATTGGGACTGACAATGAAAAGACATTAGAGAATTACTCCTTTTGCTCATCAGAACATTTCAGTTTTATGTTGAATAGACTTCCAGACAACACTATTAGGCTTTCTAAAAAAAGGTGTTAAATTCCCTTTTCAGTACACATGTTCAAGCTGCCACAATAAGTTACCCAGTTCTAGCAATCAGGTATCAATAGCTGGGACTGCAGTCCTTTAAACACCATAGTAATCAAGGTCAAGACTAGGTAGACCTCACAGGAGTCTATCCTGGGACCTGTCCTCTTTAACAACCTGAGCCATGCTAAAATCGTGTCAAATGTGAAGGCAATACCAAACTGGGGAATGACCAGTCAATACACACAAGGGCAGGGATGCCATTTCAGATGGACCCATTCAGGTAGGAAAAACATGCAAATAAAAACCTTAAGGAATTCATTAAGGCTGTACATGAAGACCTGCACCTGGGAAAGAATAGCCCAAAGCCGTGCATCTGAGAAATAAAAGCCTCCTGGCAATAACACAGGCTGGAGCCTGACTGCCTGCAAAGCAAGCATGCAAGAAACAATCTGGGGGCCATACTAGGCTGAGCTGGACATAAGCCACTATGGAGCCCTGGCAGCAGGAACACAGACAGTAAATTGTGTTAAGTGATCATCCATCTCTACTCACACTTGTCAGACTATCTTCATAATACTGTGTCCAATTCTCCCCCCCTATTCCCAGCCCCACCCCCCTCAGTAAAAGGAAGACTTGAATATGTACCTGGACACTTCTACTCTGTAGCCTACCTTGCAACTCCATTTCCTCCTTCCTCCTAAGCCTCATTAAGTCTGTGAGTAGTCTCTAAATCATGTTCTTGATCAATTCCCTCAGTCATAAGCAACAGGAACTGGCCTCTCCACAGATGAGTTATGAAGAGGTCATTCAATTCTCTATATATACACCAAGTTTTACTCTGCACCAAGGAAGTCTTCAGACTTCATCTGAGTTCCCCCTGCTTCAACATCTACAGAAAGCAATTCTGGAGCATTGACAGATTTCCAGGCAGCAGTACAGAAAACCCACAAAAAAACAGCACCTTGTACATCCAGAAGCAGTTGGAGGGTAGGAGTAAAAGAATATGCTTTGTATACTCCATTCTCTTGTACTATAATCTTATTTCAAAACAGGATGTAAGTCACTCTTAAAAAAAAAAAAAACAAGAAACCACCATACAACAAAAAACACCACAACCCAAACATTTGCTCGCTGTCACTTTGCAGCTTACCTGGTTATTTGCAGGCTTGTACTTCAGTCCTGGTTTGTTCAAGATTCTTTCAGTCTGCTCACAGTTAAAGTTGGATATTCCAATGGCTTTTACCAAACCAGCATCCACCAGCTCTTCCATTGCCTAACAGAAAGAAACAAAATCAACATCTAGCATACAGGGCAGGGCCTGAAGAATGTATTTGTCCTGATATGGCTCTGTTTCATTCATGAGAAGCCTGAAGTAAGTGTTCCGATTTTCAGAGTTCAAGTTTGAGGAAAAAAATCACCTGGAGGACTCTTGTACTTGTGCCTTGTTTCCCCTGTCACCAATGCTCAAAACACTCATTCTTTGAGATTGGAGATATTCACAGCAAGTTAGAAGTTGAAAGTAATAAAATTATACTCAACAAACCACTATTGTACCAGTGAGTCCTTACAAACAGATCTAAATACAAAGACAGTTTAGACTGCTGAAGGTAATGAAAACTCAGTGACTCTGCTAAGACCAGAAGACATTATTCTTACGCTGCAGCTAAACTTACCTCCCATGTCTGTAGAATATCAGTGTTGCTGGAGATAGCCATGCCTTTGTCATCTGTAGGAAAGAGCTCCTCTCCTGCCTGTCAGTGAGGGAGAAAATGCTTGAAACACTCTTTATTGGGAGGTTGGGTTAACACCAGCTGAAGAACATATCGCAAATTTGTACTGCAGCACAAGTAATACTTATTATTATACTAATTTATTAGATACTAGTAGTCACTATCTACAGTCTCCAGTCTTCCTGTTTGTTTTCGCATGGTATTATGGCTCTTTTTTTTGCTAGCAGTCAAACCAGTAAGGACAGGTACTTCCCGTGGACACTGTGTCCTGTGGCTCATCAAAATCAAAATGATGAAACTTAAGTCTCCACTTGTAATACAGGAAGTAGGACTATAGCCAGTTTACAAAAATACACAACTTGTATCTGGGCGTAATGAAGCGTTTTATTGGAATGCAAAATCAGGGCCCACTTAGGACCTGGAACATTTTCAGCTTTTACTAGACCAGATCTGCTGACAGGTCTCTTTCATAGGGAGACTCACTGCTTAAGTTGCTGGCATACAGAACATTAGAGCAGCCTGTCTCCCAGTTAAGACTATATGCCAAGTATCAACTTCATTTAAAACCAGTTATTTTCCACTCATACATTATTATGCCACAACATATTTTCACCTTCATTTAAAACCAGTTATTTTCCACTCATACATTATTATGCCACAACATATTTTCACCTTCATTTAAAACCAGTTATTTTCCACTCATACATTATTATGCCACAACATATTTTCACTGTGATAGTTTTGTCCATGTAAAGCTCATTTTAAAAATACAGATGCTATGGAGAACAGTTATGTCAGAAGTAAAAAGCATAAAGAAGATTTTAATCAAGTTCTAACTGAAAGACTAACATTGGGCATATTCAAACTGCAACACCAGTTCCTTCTCATGCAGTTAGTAAAAGAGTAAGGAAATAAGAAGTTCCAGCTTTTGAAATCCAAGGTCTGTGAAACACTAAGGCTTCTATAGCAAAGGTTAGTTCAATCTGTAGTCTTAAATACTTAGTGATTAAAAGACAGAAACAATCTCTTATTATGTGACTCTGTAACATGCAGAGGAAACAACTTCTGTCAGACAGCAAAGTATAGCACAAAGAAGGAACCACACCATTATCAGTGGAGCATACTTTGAATTTATAGAAGGCAACACAGGCAATAGTCAAAAGGAGAGAGATATAACTTCTGCTTGCAGCAGGGAAACCCACCCCTAGTTCAAGGTCTACCTCTTCCATGATCAAAAGGGCAGCAGGTGCCAGGCAAGCAGAAACCTTGGTAAGGTAAGGATCAACAGCATGGCTCACGTGGCCACAGTAAAGCTGAGCAGCAGAGCAGTGCTGGCACACGAGAGACACATGACGATCTTTACCAGTTGGAGGAATCACTGGGCTATAAAGCCATATAGCTCTTGTGAACTGCCAATCACAAGAGATTAAGCAAAGGGCACTGCTGTTACTGTACCTTAAAACCAAGGGGCCAGTGGATGAGGTAGAGATCCAGGTAATCCAGTTTTAGGGCAGCAAGAGTCTTCTGGCAGGCTCCCTTCACCAGGGGCTTCTCATGAAACGTGCACCACAGCTAGAAACAAAACGCCAAGGAATGCTATACCCTCCTGGGTTAAAACTCTCAGAACTCTTCAGTATTGTTCAGGAGAGTGCCTGTCCTGTTCAGAAGGTGACCTTACAGTTCTTCAAATGGGGTTTGCTCTGTGAGCAAGACTGGCCTGTGATATTGGACAATATGTGCTGTGGTAGCACACTGTATGTCCTGGCATACAGCAGAAGTAGTCTTGTTTTGTTAATTAAGACTTAAATGAAAAAATACCTAAAATATCAGATACTGGATGAAAGAGGACAGCATAACTTCCTAGCAGGGAAAGTTGAAAGTATCACCTACAGTTGTGACACACACTCTGCATAATTCTCCATATAGGATGAGGTAAAGTAAGAAGCTTGTCTCAGGAATGGCCTAAGTGATGTTCTGAATCCTGCATCTCAGAGCAGGAAAGTAAAGAACTCAGAGGTTACTTAGATAAAAAAAGGTGTCTCCTGGTATCCTATATCACCAGATCCATACCTTACTGACAACAAAGAGGTCCTCTCGTTTCACAACACCTTCTTTGATTTTTTGCTGGATCCCTTCCCCAACTTCATTTTCATTTTGGTACACATAGGCACAGTCAAAGTGACGGTATCCAGCATCGATAGCAGCCATCACTGCTGCTGTTACTTTCCCTGGTTGGGACTGAAAAAAAGCGATAGCAAAAGCCCTCTAATCAACATATTACTGAAGACCTTTCTCATAGCAAGATAAAATTAAGAAAGCCACCCCATCCAAAGCAATGTCCAATTAAAATAAAGCAAAGCAGGGAACCCTGGCGGTGGCCCGGCCCGTCAGTGGCGCCGGCAGCTCTGCGCGATCACGACAGCGCCCGCAAGGTCTGGGTCGCCCCAGCCGTGCCCCTTTCCTCCCCATCACCCTCCCGCTGCCGGTGAAGGCAAGTCCCGGTACCTTCCATGTGCCCAGCCCTAGAATGGGCATCTTGGCCCCAGTATTAAGCTGTACGTAGGTAGCCATGGCCGCGCTAACACTGCTACCGACGCCCTCGCGCTTTTAATAGCGGCCTCCCAGGCCCGCCCCGGCGCGGCGTTGTTGGGGCGGGGCCGGAACTTAACCCGGGTCTGGGCGGTGGCGGTAAGAAAGAGGTTGTGTCTGTCGGTTCTGCATTGGAGCGGGCGTACTGCAAGCGTGCCGGCGCACCGACTGGAAGCCCTCCCGCAGCACCTCGGTTCTTTGGAGTCACATTTCCGGGATGGGGATGATAGAGGAGACATGACATAGAGCTGTCGCCGGGTTTTGTGCCTCAGGATAAGGAAGGGCTAAGCCCTTTGCTGGAGCGGCTTGTCCCTACCACAGGGATGGTGGCCTAGGCTGGTCCTCCTTATCGACGTCTTATGGCTCTGTATGCTGACACAGGGAAATGACAGGAGAAAACTCGTTATGTCTGGCTTGTGAGAGCCAGGAGAACCTGTTCTTTGCTCTAAGTGGGACAAATACAGCTTCCAGTGTGAACTGTGGCTTAGGCGTATTTACAATATAGTGAGTTTAATAAAAAAAGAACTTTAATTTTGGAAGACTTTTGTTAAAGTGCTTTGAAATTGCAGACGAGGAGCAGTGACTTTTTCATGAGTGGCGTAGTGATCGTATTGTTCCTCTGTCTTTAGGGATGTGCCGAGGACATTTCAGAATAAAATGCATGATTGTAATCATACATGGTAGTGACCAGTGATCTCATATCAGAAGCGGGCTTTGACTTTTTTGCAGACAAGCATATGGTGTTCTGCTGAAGAGGTCACAGTGCAGTGGAAAAAAACAGACTTGCCTGGGAAGCTTTACTGCTTATTCACACGTACAGTTTCTTCAGGTGCGAGTGTTTGCCCTGGGTGCCTCTCCCTGTTCTCTGCAGCTTTATGTTTTTTGCTCCATTTAACTAAGGATGGGCAAGGTAATTGGTTTTCCTCTTTAATTTTCTTCCTGTTTAGTGTCAGCACATCAGCCATTCCTGGCAGAACGGGATATGATTTTACCTGGTATGCAACTTGGTGCTTATCTCTTACTATTTAAGTTTGTTTTTCCCTGATGGTTTCTTGTCAGGGAGATCCGTCTTGTCATAAGAGGCTTTAGGTGGAAGTTCTGTATTTTGTTTTTGCTGTTAGCTCTTGTGAGTGGGAGCCTTTCCCCTCACAGCTGCAAGAAATCAGCTTTCCAGTGTTTACCTCTCCCAAGGGTCTGGCAGCGGTCATCACATGGAGGCAGGGCCTTGGGGGAGGAAGAAGTATTGCACGTGTCACTGTGTGACAGCTAGCCTGCTAAATCTTATGCACTATGTCCTTGATAACATGGCCAATGGTTTCTTTACACTGAGCTGGCAATGAGGAACTGTGCAGGGGAGGAGGGATTTTCTTGCTTATTTGTTTTTTTTTGTTGTTTATGCATGTGTGAGGTTTTGCACTGAAACAGGATGTGTAGTATCATGAGTTTTCAGCTTGTTTTTCTGACTTTGCATTTAGTTACTGTAATTTCACCACAATTTGTGACTTTGGAGACCAGCGGTATTTGGAATCTGAGAACAGAACCCAAAATAATGGAAGTGGGTATGCCCTTGTAGAGGTAGTCTTTACCAGAGATCCAGTGGCCTGCAAAAAAAGCATGAAGTAGGGAGGTAACAGAGTTGCAAGGTGCAATGAATCTCTACTTCTGAGGGAGAAAGAGAGCTTGAGAGTCTGCAGCTTCATAGGTACCAACATATACAGGCATAGCTTAAACCAGGGTTTGGAGGTAAGAGCATGTGGATTTCAAGCTGGAATCCCTGAGAAA
The DNA here is from genome assembly GCA_013399855.1 of Oxyruncus cristatus. NCBI lineage: Eukaryota > Metazoa > Chordata > Aves > Passeriformes > Cotingidae > Oxyruncus > Oxyruncus cristatus. The sequence continues at coordinate 79,253 of VXAY01004729.1, read as the reverse complement.
TGAAGTGGCATCTTTAAACGGGAGATTTATCTTGCTCTGTGTGGGGCTCCAGTTCAATTTCTGGGTGCCAGGAGGAAGATCTGAGGCGCTTGGCTGGCCATGACTGTAGAAGACCTCAGCCTCTTTTTTACTCTGAACTCAAATCAATCTGGGAGCTTATCTTGGTGGATCTGCCATCTCCTCAGAGCTGATGAGGCTTTTTGTCTTCACACTAGTATTTGTTCTTTAATCCCATCTGCTTAAATAGTAAGACCCGACCATAGGCAAGGATGAGCAAGTGCTCCTATCGTCCACCTGTGGTGGTTACTGTGTGGGAAGGGTGGGTTTATCCCATCAGGGGAAAGCTGGGCAGGAGAAAACCATGAACTGCCCCAGGCTGGTGAGAACCAGTTCTGGGTGGCTATGAAACCGGTGTTGCCATCTGATGTGACTGAGCTTCAGCAGATGGGAAGCACCTGTGTGTGTCCCCAGGCCCCTGGCAAGTGAGAAGGAAGGCAGCACCTCACCCCAAAGGGGGCAAGTTGCTCAGGGGCCTACAGGCTGGGCCATCCCTGCCAGGCAGGGCAGCAGCAGCCCTGGGACCAGCAGCCCACCCCCCAGAAGCTCTAGGACACAGTACGCAGGACTGAGTGATGAAGGGAAGCATCAAGCACCCAGCATCACTCTCCGAGCCACCCTTGCTTTCAGGGAGGGATTGGGATGGCCTGGATGTAATCTATGGTGAAAGCAAGGGAAGCAGAGAGAAGGACAGGGTTTGGCGTTTGGCTTAAACAAAGGCTGGAAAAGGGAGAGAAAGGCATTTACTGATTTATTCTTCTGTGTTCTTTCCCCCCCTCTTAGTACCTCAATCTGTGAAATAAGGTTTTTGTTAATTGGCAATAAATTATCTTAGATTGCCCTGAGATGAGGCTATTTTGCCTGGGACAGTGGCTGTTGGAGATTTTGTATGATACCCTGACATGGCCCAGAAATGGAGTAATGAGGACTATGGAAGGAGCCGTGATCCTGGTCCTGGCAATATACAGTGGTGGAAGTGGCACAGCCAGCTCATGTCTAGGAGTGAGTGCAGGCAGCATGCAAACACCTGAAGAAAGGAGGGACCTTAGGGGGACCATTGCTAAGTGGGAAGGTGACTGGGAAGAGATAGACAGATGCTTCCTCCACACCTGGGCCCCAGTGGCCTGGTGTAGTGCTGTCTCCACATGTAGGGTCCAGAAGCACTAGTTGGGGATCTGTTGAGGGTTTGGCTATGAAACATGGGATAGAGAACTGTGCTGCTGTGTTGGGACTGTGCGCTGGGGCTTGCCATGTGCTGCAAATGAGGCTTTAGAGAGACCAGTACTGCTTGGGAAGGGGTGGCTTTGTGATGTATATTACATTTACATGGGTAAGGTGGTAATTACACTGGTCTGCAGGGACAAGGGATGCAGCTTATTATGAATAACCGAGTCTTGCTGATGCTGCCTAAGGAGACTTTCCGCTGTGCCTTTTGCAACTGGACTTGTCTATCTCGCATTGGCCTTTTTAGCCATCAACGTGCTTGTAGCAAGCGTGGGTAGAGTCCTTCCCTAATCTTCGTTCGCAAAGCCTAGCCATGAGGATCATGTTAAGATTGTGATGATGTTAAAGGTGGAGTTTGTGTAAGGGTGAAAGCAATTCTTAATACATAGTTCAATTAAGTGAAGGAAAGTAAAATTGCAGAGGGTATCAGGGGATGGCAGTGGTGACCTGAGTGGAGACCATGAACCAGTGCCAGCCAGAAGCAATTCCAGCTACCACTGAAACTGATACAAACACCCTGTCTCATGCCAGAATTTAAGCCCACAGTGCTGTGACTCAGGAACACTACTGGAGACATAGGTACACTCTTTGAAGGAGGTCCATGCTGAAAGGGCTTACTTCTGAGAGGATGACAGCTGATGGATGATTCATGCTTGAACAAGGAAACCTCTGAAGTCACTATGGCCACTGGGAAACTCATGCGGGAGAAGTAATGCGCTGAAAAGACAGTGGTGTAAACCTTTGGCTCTCCCTGCATCATAGGAAGCATTGTACCTTTATTGTTCAATAAAAATGTGTATTTGATCTAGATAGTGGTCTCTCACCTCAGCCTGGGGATTGCTGAGGGGTTTATGGGTTGCTTCATTTAGGAAGCTGCAAAACAAATGCTTTTGGATTACAGTTTCATGAATTGAAAGTGGAACTTCTGGAAAGAAGGTCCTAAGGTGCTTGTTTTGCCTTGAAACCCAAGTGCAACTTCTAAGATTATGCATTTGTTTACCTGCCCAGTAGTAGGAAACAGAAAGGTGACACAGCCACAAAATCAAATACCTCCTCATCTCACCTGGTGTTGTTAAAAGGAGCCTTGATTGTTTTAATGTCTTGAATTTGAGTGTCAGGTAGAAAGGAGATTTGGGGATCAATTCCTTGAGACCTACTCTACATGTGTCCCCTGTGCCAGACAGGCTCCACAGTGGGTATCCATGCATGTAGAGTGGTGTGGGCAGCTCAGGTGCTTGGCTCTGCTATCCCTGGGTTGCTGGGATGCGTGTCTCTGCACCAGGCTGGGATTTGCCAGGGGAAGAGAGGCAGAAGGGGTTGGTGGGCATAGGACTATAGGGGGGGAGCAAGCTCCTGATGCTGCAGTGCTGTGGGAGGGCTTGGGGCCCCCAGCTGCAGCCCTAGGGCTGTGGAGCCAGGACAACAGTGGGAAAGGGTGACTGGGCTGAAGGGAGCTGCCAGAGGAGATGGATGGAGCTAGATGGGCCATCATCCCTGAGCTAGGTACCCTGGGCTCACAGCAGTAGATCCTGCCAGGGAAATTGGCCCCTGAGGCTGGCAGGGCCAATGGAGAGGCTAGCAATTTGGGCTCTGCACCGAGGGGCTGGGCCTCCTTTGCCAGCAGGTACCGGGGTTGTGTGTGACACCTGAAATGTCTCCAGGACCGCTGGGGCTGTGGCCGGCGGGGAGGGGACAAGGCGGGTCGCTGAGGGCTGACTGCCCTCTGGTGCCCGCTGGAGAATGTTCTGAGGGGCTGTGCTGTCCCAGGGAAAATCCACACATTCAGGAGGAAACCTGTGGAAAAATACTGCCCACTGCACACCTGTGTGTTTTTTTCTTATGGATTTTTTTTTTTTTTTTAAGGTAATAAAACCCCTTTTCCCAGTTCTGGAGTGATAAAACTGTTGGTTATCTCACTCATCCTGAGGAAGTGAATCTTTAGTTCACATTTCTCAGATTTTATTCCAATGCTCACAACTGCTGACTATTCTCCTTAGCCAGATAAAGCAAGATAAAGTATAAATGTGAAGGTGTAGTTCAAAGTCTCTCCCTTTTTTCTCCTTAATAATTCCTCATTTTGAAGGAAAATTATTACAGCCCACATTTCATTATTTTAGAACAATTTTACTGTATCTTTCTTTCAAAGAGAACAAACAAAATATAATCACTGAATATATATGCTGAGACTTCATTGCTGCAGGAGGAGAGATGCAATAAGAAAGCTAGATAAACCGATAGGAAGAATATCAAACCAAGCTCTGAAGGAGGCAGGATATAACCATCTTCAGTATTCTGCACTGAATGGGTAGTCCTTGAGAGTTTTGGCCCCGAAGGGAAAAAAAGACTTCATTTTAGTCATAATTTTTTTCCAGTATATCAAGCTTTAAGTAGTGCTTAGAGAAACCACCAAGGTGGGATCTGAATTTTGTAACTGTAGAATTATTTTTTTTTTCCAGATATGTTTTCCTGTATAGTGTGTAGTTTCTGTATATTTGGAACATCCAAATCACTTCATCATTCAGGCTCTTGACATTCTAGGCAGTATCTAGATGTAAAATCTCTGTGTAAATAGTATTCATTACTTAGGGTTTGGAAAAAAACAAATACTAAATGGTGCCACTTACGTGCTCATTGTATAGACTCTCCAGTTTCTGTTAAAGCTGAAAATAGTTGCCATCTCCTCTTTAGTCAATTTGAAGTCAAATACCTAACAAGAGAAACAGCTGGAAATCATTTCTCTGAACAAACCAGAGACTGTAAGCAAAATCTACAAAATTAAAGAACAAGTCTAAAAGGGAGAGGAGCTGGTTTGAAGAAATTACTGTTTCATGGAAGAGAAAAAGGCCTCTCTCTGTATTAGTAAGAATGCATTAGCAGAGAAAATAAAAAAAAAAAATCCAAAGTTGCAATTACACATGCCAGCTGTTGCAGGACACTTGGAAAGCACTTGCATCTGCCACTTGTGCATCCTTCTGTCCTAATCCAAAGAAACATGTACAAGACTATCTATTCATCTATCTATTTTGAAACCCTAATGACCAGTTTCAGTCAATTAACAATGGAGCAACACAGGTTATGGACACCAAGACTATTTTCTTAATGCAAAGTCTTTTGTAGTGTGCTACTGCACTCAAGTGCCAATCAAGCACCATGTGCCAATTCATCTGCAGAACAGAAGACACCATGTAAAGTGACTGCTAAAATTACCAGCATACTGTTACCCAAACTTGGTTCATTCCTGCTTTTCAACTGTACAGTGTGTAGGTAGACAGACTCGTTCTCTTGCCCAAGGAGAAGTTGGGAAGTAAGATACACAGGTATCCCCAGAAATGCCAAGGCAGTGGAAAGAATTCAAAAGTTTATTTACAAGGCCAGAACACAAGAAACTTACAAATACCTGACAGTGCTATTTAAGCACCGGGCCCCAGGGAGAAATGGCACCCTCTCCAGGACCTTTGTTATTGTCTCCGTTTCTCCTCTGCCTTCCCAAGGCCTCTGTACATGTCTGTTAAGGTTATCTCTCTCCACAACAGAAGAGAGAGAGATAACACAGCTCTCTCTGTAACCCCCTCTGGACTGCGGAAGGAAAAAACCCAAACATCTAACCCCTCTTGAAGGCACTTTGCAGGCTTCTTAAGCGAAAATGAATTTCTAGCTTTCCTGTTACAAATTCTTCTGAAAGCACAACTATTCCTACAGGTGAGAAAGGATCTGTTTGCTCTGCAGAGAGAAGCAATGCTGTCCCTGAAGGGCAACACCCAGTTCACTCCTAATCCCTCACCTTGAAGTTCTCCACAATGCACTGTGGTGTGACAGACTTGGGAATCGTAATCACGTTTCTCTGGATCTGCAAGTGAAGGAGAACCTGCAAGAACAGAATCAGAAAGAGGATGGTTCTTGCTCTGAAGGAAGCAGAGCCTGTTCCAGCAGTCATATTCCCTAAGATATACCCTCTTCTGCAGAGCTGCATTTCAAATCATTCGTGTCCCTGCAATCTAGGTAGCACTGCCTGGAGAGCAAAGAGGGAAGTGGTAGAGGCCCCCGTGGAAGACCACCTTTCCTATTCAGTTTAAGGACAAGTCTTTTCTTACCCACCCAAACTTCTATCAAGATTTCATTCTCTGTAAGAGGACTTGAGATAAGACTTAAACATTACAGCATCTGAAGATGGGTCAAGAAAAAGTTTCATGTTAACAGTCAGAGGACACTTGCACTGCAGGTCACACAGTAAACAGACCTGCACTGCTACCTAACATCACAAGTGACAGGGAAGGAAGTGCCACCTTGTCCTCTACATTGTCATTAGGGGTCCTGTGTTACAGGAATGGATACCCACTATCTGGAATCTGTGTACCTGTGCTGTGCATTTCTTGTGCTTGGCTGCAATTTCTTTGATCTTGGGGTCATCCAGAAGGGAAGGATCCTCTGGCTTAGCCCTACACAGGGGAAAGAGAAGTGTCTCAGTGCTTCAAGCATAACCCACACCAGTTCCCTTGCAAAGCAGTCTTACCATGGTCTATCGGGAGAGCCAAGGGGACTGTATGCTGTCACAGCAATCCCTTTGGATTGACAGTAGTTTACCAGTTTCTCCTGGGTAAGATATGGATTACATTCGATCTACCAACAGAAGAGTATAGAGACTGATAGCAGTACAACTACTGTAACTCACTCCAGGGATTATCTCCTAATGCACTTAAAGGCTGGCATTTGTCCTCATGTGCTCAATACCTCTGCAAGGTATTATTCATTCTTAGTTTTCTACAGCACCTATCTTTACAGTGAGATTTCTTCTATCTCTGGGTTATTGCTCAGGAGAAAAAGCATTTCATAAGGCTTATCCCTGAGTTCTTGGCCCCAAGAAGGCACATTCTGAGATGCTTCTTGGATTTCCAAGTAGTAGTCGAGCAAATATTGAAAACCCTGATGCCTTGTATGTTCAGCTGTAATGTGGAGTGGAATTAGAAGGACATGAAGCATCTGCTCTGTAACTGCTCCTTATGCATTCTAATCATAAAAATCCCTTCCTTGTGAGTTTGTGTGAATGGGTTACATAGATATCTATGGGATATTGGGACAGAGATGCATTTTTCCCTTTTAGCCTGCTCTTCTTTGTAACTACATGCAAAGAAAGGCTCTGGAGACTGAGTGAATTTAGTACTCTACGTGAACTTGCAAGAACTACTGAATTCAGAACTCTAAGAGGTGTCTGAGTCTGTGCAATATTCCTGGGAGACATAAGTATCCACATTACCTTCTGTAGCATAGAAGGCAGTAGTTTTGTGTGCAGACAAAGACTAGGTAATTTTTTTGATATGTGTATATATACACATTTTTTATTTTATATAAATAAAAAAAATCTTCAGGGCATATACCAGGAAGCCACTGCTTCTGCACAACAGTTAAAACTGACCACCCTTTTCCAACTGGGTAACTGAGTGAATTGTGCATGCCTGCATGAGAAGAAACGTGTGTTGTGTGAACAATTATCTGCTATTAGTAAGAGATGGGTGCCATAACTAATAACAGAACAAGTATTGTATTTTAAGAAGTTCTTGTTGTAATTTGTGTACCACAACTTCATTCCCTATCTGGACACAGGAGATCTACAACATCTTTATGTATACTCAGAAGTAATCAGAGGGTGTTACTGTGCTTTGTCTATTTTCTCCTCCCTCTTGCATCTCCTCATGCAACTGTAATCAGATCTTTATAATCCCTGAAAAAACTGGTCACCTAAAGTCTCTTTGCAGCTTACCTGGACATTTGCAGGCTTGTGCTTCAGTCCTGGCTTGTTCAGGATTCTTTCAATCTGCTCGTGGTTAAAGTTGGAGAATCCAATGGCTTTTACCAGACCACAGTCCACCAGCTCTTCCATGGCCTGATACAAAGAGAAGCAAAGTCAACATCCAGTATGCAAGACAAGGCCTGAAGACATTACTCCTGGTATGTCTTTGTTACCCTTCATGCAAAGGGAAAGACAATTATTTGGAGTTGCAAAGTTTGTCTCTTGAGGGAAAGTGCACATTGATGTATTTGTGTATTCCATCTCACCCAAAACCCAGAGGCTCCTTCTTGAGATGGCAGAAATTCAAACTAAGTTACTTACATGTGGAAAATAATGATAAACACTAATGTGTTGAGTGAGCACCAGGGGGCTGAACTGCAGCTGTGGACAAAATTGCAAACTAGTTTATTTCAGCAAAGTGTATTTGAGCAGTTTAAGAATGGTGGTAAAGACAGTTCTGTTTCTGTTATGGTCAGGCAATCTGGTCTGCAGCTCTGCTGAAGATTATCAGCTTCACTAAGCATGTATGTTTTATTTATCAGTTTTTTATTTATCAGACTATACAGTCTGATAAACACATAAGAACTTCGTGACTGCTGAAGGTAATGAAAGCATGGAAAAGACTGCCAGTGACAGAAAACATGCTTCTCCCACTGTGACTGAACTTACCTCCCACGTATCTAGAAAATCTGTGTTGCTGGGTATAGATATGCCTTTGTCACCTGTGGGGAACAGCTCCTCTCCTGCCTGTCAGTGAGAAAAAAAATGCTTAAAACACTCATTATTGGGAAGCTAATACCAAGACTGAAGACAAACATTAGTTTTAACTACTCGTACAGAAAATACTAATGTTTGTCTACATCATTCATGTGGGTTTATGGTCTTTTGCCAGCAACTATTCCTAGTAGGAGGGACAGGTCTATCTCTTGGACAAAGTGGTGACTCACTAGAACGCATACAGATAAACAAATCACACCACTTGTGGAACAAAGTGGAACAAACAAGCTTCCTGTACTCCTCTATCATGCCTTTAAGAGAGAACTGTTTTTTTGAAGGATCTGTTAAGGTCCCAGAAACACTTAAGTCAGGTTTAGGGTGAGCCACATATGCTGAAAAATGTATTATGTAAACACACAGGCCTCTCGTGAGGGGAGCCTCAGTTTAAATTAGTGGTGCTCAGAAAATCCCAGGTGTACAAACTTGGAAATAAATTCCCATATATCTGCATATTGCTCCACATCTAGTGTTGTGCAAATGTCAGAGTATTATGCCATGACACTTTTACACAAGGTCTTTGTTCAAATAAAACCTACCATGACAGCTTGGAAAGTATGAGAAACAGTTGACACATTCAAAAGCAACAGATAGGATGGAGGCCTTAACCTGTCTTTTTATACAGAAAGGAAAAGCCAAGACTAGACATAGACTGAGACATCAGCTCCTTTAAGTACATGAAGTATAAGATGTACTTTATGAACTTCTGACACGGATGTCAAAAAAATCTCACCTTTTGAAATTCAAGGTTGTAACAGTTCGTTAGGATACATGGCTGGAATAAAGGCAAATAAAACAGACAAACACACAAAATGTCTTTTATTACAGTGAGCATGATAATAATAATCTTAGCAAAGAGAATCAAAAACTAAAAGAATACAAAATAACTACTTTATCGGTTGACATTAAAACAAATACTATGAACAGCATTTAATACAGTATTAACTAGTAAAAAGAGAGTTAAAGGGAAACCAAAAAAAAAAGGAATCTTAACACAATATTACGGATAATTCTTAACCCGATATTGGTTAGTAAAAGGGGAATTAAAGGAACACTAAAAGGATATTAAAACATTTGCCTTCTCCATTGCTTCCTATCAATAAACTGTGCTTACCTACACAGACAGGCCAGGGCTGTCAGGATGTGCAGCAGCTGGTTGGCACCCATGCTTAGCGGGCGTCCCCGCGGAGCAACACAGTCTCGATGGAAGGATGAGTATCGCTCAACTCAGCAGTTCTGACACCCCATTTTATCAGTTCCACATTACACTGCGTAGGGCCAGTTCGCAATATAAGGTGATGCCTGAATGGCAGCCAAACACCGCCTAATCATTATCTAATAGCAACAGTCTGCCTGTGCCCTACTGTGGGGCAAGGGGCGAACGACCCCTACCTACATAATCTTCCTCTCACCATCATCTTTCTCACCCCTATGTATGACCTCTGCCATTGTGTTTCAAGGGTAGATATATCCATCTTGCAGTATGTAGCAAAACCAAGGAAGAACTCAGGTCTGATAATAGGGGATATCAAGCTGACTTGCTAAAAAGCACAATAGACCTTACAGTTAACTTGTGTCATGAAGTTACATTGTACAATACTCTAGGTAGTTTGACATCCGAATATGATTTCTTTCTCACGCCTCTATGCTCCATTGATCATCTAATTCAAAAGTACCCCCTTACAAAGGTCTGTGGAACAACTTTAAGACTCCTACAGCAAAGGTCAGCTCAATCTGTACTATATTAAGGACTCAGTGATTAAAGAAAGAAATGGAAGATAGAAATGGTCTCTTGTTCTGTGATTCTGTTACATGCGGAGCAAAGATTTCTGTGAGGTAGCAAAATACAGCCTTCCTTCCTAGAAAGCAGGGAAGGATAATTTAGCCAAAAGTAAAGCAGCACAACTCAAGCTTGCAGCTGGGATGTCTGATCTTAGTGCTAAGTTTCCCTCTGTTATCAAAAGGGCAGAGGACGCTGTGCAAGCCACAGTCTTGGGGGCAGAGATCAGGAGCGCGACTGACGTGGCCAGAGTAAAGCTGAATGGGCAGCACCGTCACAGTGCTGGTACACACCAGACACATGCTCTTTCTGGTGCTGCAAGTGCTACCTGCAGCAAGTTTTGAGGAGCTCTCCCAGGAGGAAAAGCCCAGGGCATTGCTGTTACTGTACCTTGAACCCAGAAGGCCAGTGGATGAGGTAGAGATCCAGGTAATCCAGTTTCAGGTTGGCAAGAGTCTTCTGGCAGGCTCCCTTCACCAGAGGCTTTTCGTGAAATGTGCACCACAGCTAGAGACAAAAACCAAGGCACACTGTAACCTCCTGGGTTAAATATCCTGGAACCCTTCTGTACTGTTCCAGCAAGAACCTGTTTCCTTTGGAAGCTGATGTGGAATTAGGCCACCCTATTGCTTTTCAGATGGGGCTTGCTCTGTAAGCAGGACTGGGCAATGGCCACTGATACCAAGGGCAGTGGTGGCATATGTGATCAAAACAGGTTGTAAATTAAAAACTGATCCTGTTCCATTAGTCAAGATATGCAAAATCTTGCATCTCTTTGACTTGCAAAATCCACTTATTACAGGCAGATACGGGTTAAAGAGCTCTTTTTAAATTAATAGTTTCAGTGGTGAGCCAAATACAGAATTTTCATCAGAAGCAAGAGAAAACCAGGACACTTTCTGGGACCATTTAAGCTTAACACATACTTTGAACAATCCCTTGAAAATGGAGAATGTGCAGTATATCTTAAATAACTCTATACAAAATACAGTGACAAAAAGCAGCTTTCATCAGTATTGGCCTGAACTATGCTCTGAATTACTCCACGATATAGCATACAGCCTTTCGCCCTGCTCTGAATTTCCCTCTACACAAAGCAGACCTTCCCCTGGATCCTAGCTCACTATACCTTACTGACGATAAAGAGGTCTTCTCGTTTCACAACATCTTCCTTGATTTTCTGCTGGATCCCTTCCCCAATTTCACTCTCATTTTTGTACACATAGGCACAGTCAAAGTGGCGGTACTCAGCATCAATGGCAGCCATCACTGACGCTTTTACTTGCCCAGCTGCAGACTAAAAACAGAAGGTTAAGATCCCAAATCAAAGCATACAGGCCATTTCCTAGTTATTTAGAAGATAAAGAAACACATACAGTGGGGGTTTAAGTAGAGTTCTTCCATGCCATGTTCTTAAAGCCAGATTCATCTTACAAATGCAAGCTGATGGGTTTGAAGCCAGCCTTCAGCCATTTAATTATAGACCTAGTCCCATGCAGGCTCAGCCCAACAGCCAGGTAGAGCAGAGCCCCCAAGACCAGGGTTGCTCATCAGAGCAGGACCAGGGGAACAAGGTTTGTGCCAGGGAGCTCTGCAGTGTCTTTCGCCTAGCAGTCCTCACTTCCCAGTGCTGTATCTAAGAAGAGAAACAGTCAACAACTGCCCAGCTGGGGAAGGCAGTGGTCTACACCTTCGTCATCCACATCACCATGGAGTATTGCTCTAGCCCGGCTCCTGCTGGGGCACATCCCACCTGTAATTTGAAGGTTATATCACCTGATTCTTTCAGAGACAGAAGAGATGTGCATTTCCATGTGTTTCTATATCTTGACGGGGTAAGAGCTGTGCACAAAGAAATGTTGGCATATCTTGTTCATACAGATTTAGCCATGTTTGTTTTCAGGCATTGTATAGATGACTGATTTTGTAGTCATTGTAACAGCAGCGCAAACCTCTTTGTCAGAACTTGCTTGAAATGCATGAATTGTCTTCTAAAGCCGTATCATATTATCAGATGATTCCTAGTGACCTTGCCCAGGATTAAAGTTACTCAGCACTGAAGCAGCAGACAAGCCGAGTGCCCCACTGCAGCGGCACGGAAGCCTTGGCTGTGGTAAGTGTAGGAGATAGTGAAAGTGAAGAGGAGATTTTCAGGAGATGGAAGTGGGACCTCACAACTGCCAGAGACGGAGGAAAGACTTTTGCATGAAGCATTACATGAAACTGCAACTGATACGGACTTTACAGTTACTCAAATGAGTAGTTTGTTGTTAATGCATGCTTTTGATAATACTTGTACCCCTTTTTACAAAAATTATGCCCTCAGTTTTACAACAAGTTTATTCCCAATTTCCTATTGGTTCCTGTTTGGTGCAATGTAGTATTTTCCTTATTTGGTTAGCTCCTTCCCCTGCTCTCCACAAATGGTTGTGTACCATCCCCTCATTACTCCTAATTTGTCCTAACCCTGCCTACACATCCCTTGTATGTCATCCACCTGCCCACTTTGCTAGAACCTTCTTTGCTCCCCCTCTATAAAGGGGAGTGCCCTTTCAATAAACGGATCTCTTTCTCTGATCAAGAACCTGGAGGTCTGAGTCTTATGTCCCGCGACTCGTGACAGGGAAGGGCTGGGGAGTGGCAGGGAGAGGGGCCCGGAAGGCTGCAGTTGGGGGCACCTGGCTGGGACGGGAGAGGAAGGGATCCGCGCATTCGGGGGGTGATAGTGGGGAGAAGGCGGGGGAGAGAGAATACATGAGGGAGGGAGTCGACTCTCCCGGCCCGGGAAGACCCAAGAGTCAACTCTCTCCCATGGCAGGAGTGGGACGGCAAGGATGGAGGGCATGCTAGGGAAAACAGCTTCAAATGGAGCGTGGCGTTCTGCCTGCGGGGACGACCGGAGCGAGAGGGCATCCTTGGTGGTATCCCGGTGGGATGTTGCGGACGCCGACAGCGCTGCGCTCCGGCCCGGGGTGTTGGTGGGAACGGGTCACCGAGCCGAACTGAGCCAAGCTGCCTCCGCATCATCCCCAGTCTAGAGCACTCGGGACCCCCGCGGAGGAGATTGCACCGGGTGCAGACCCAGCCCCACTGAGAGCAAGGGACTGCAGTGCGACCGGGGGCAACGCCGAGATCCCCGTTACCTTCCATGTGCCCAGCCCCGTGACGGGCATCTTGGCTCCGGTGTTGAGCTGCATGCAGTTCACCATAGCTCCAGCGGGCAATGCTGCTCAGTAGTATCGCCCGCTGAGCCCTTTAATGACAGGCAGGCCGTGCCCGCCCCACCCCGTCCCGGGACCCGCCCGCACAGGACGGACACCGAGCTGCGGTGGGTTAGTGCTGTGTCTCGTCGAGTGCTCGGAGCTGCTCTCTCCACGGATGTGGGCTGTGAGCCTCGGGATAAGGAAGGGCTTTCAGCCCGTCGGCTGGAGCAGCATGTCCCCATGGCAGCAATGGTGGTCCAGGCTCTTGCAGAGCTCTAGTAGTGTCTGTGTGAATCTGGAGGTTTCAGTCCTCAGTGCCCCTCGGAAGGTGAGATGATGCTTGCAGTAACAGGAGTGGAAAAGTGAGCTGCTTTGTAGGAGTTATGTAGAATGAAGTGAAATTTAAAGAAGAATGTTAATTTTAGTGTTGGGAGAGGTTTCTTGCAATGTTTTTTGAAGAATAGAAGATGTTAAGGCCACCTAAGAAACTTTGCTGATTGCTCCTGCTTGGCAAATTTATTCAGGTGCAAGCGTTGTTTGGAGTATAATGGTGTATTTTTCTCTGTGTGCCTTTCCCACAGCAGATGTCCAGCTGCTTTGTAGAGTTTTTTTTTGTCAGCAGCATCAGCCATCCTCAGGAGGATGTGATATTTCAGTTACATCACAAAATAGTTATATAATCCAGTGTTCACCTTTTTTTTTTTTTTTTTTTTTTTTTTTTTTTTTTTTCTGGATTCCATCTCTGTAAATTTGCTCTGAGCATGCTCAAACTCATGGGGTTTGGTTCAGGGGTCAATGAAATCAGTGGAAAGATTGTGATACTAGGAGTGCTGATGACAGTATTAAAAGAAAGCTGTTTGCGTGGGAGGCGTGCTGCCATCCTAGTCTAGGGGGTTTCACACTTCCTTTTTTCCTTCCTACTGTCCCTCCCTCAGTTCAGAAAAATGGACACTTTCCATCTGCAGAGCTGTAGGGAAGTACTCTCTGCCAGTCATGGCACTGTGTCTGGTGGGCATTCCTGGTAAGCATTGCGGATGGTGGGCGAAGGACTGGAGCTAAGGTTATCAGAGGGGCAGAGCAGTTGCACAGAGCGCATACTGTTGGGGAGGTGGACTACGTGGTGCTAGATGGGCTCAGAGATTTATTTTCCATGCCTTGGTCTTCATTATTAGAAGTCACGTGGAGACTTGTCCTGACAAAGATTGTTGCCCTTCACATAAGGCACCCTGTTTTGAAACATAGTTTTGCTGATGACTACTAAGGTTTATGCAATATGCACTTCACAATTCTTTTTTTCAAAATAAAACGTTGACTCATGCCCGTGATTTGGTTTTTCAGGGCAGATGAAGTATCAGATTGCCTCTGCTCTCCTGTTTCCTGGATGCTTAAAGCTAGTGGTGTTCTGCTTTGACTCCAGACGTAGAAGGTCTCAGTGAAGGACTACCAGAATCTATCAGATTTTTGTGTTGCTTCTGCTGCAGCCTGGGAAGGTGGGTGCTTAATTTTACCCAATGGTTTCTTGAATGCGAGATGTCTCTGTCTTTTAAGAGAGGATTTTGGGCAGAAGGTTTGCATTTTGTGTTTTTGTTTGTGTCTGTTGATGTGAGTCTGCCCAGATCATGCCAAGACACAGGAGCTGTCAGTTGTTTCTCCATTCTGAAGGTGTGTCTGGGGTTGTCAGATGATGGCAGGGCCTCTGGGAAAGAAATATCACATTTGTCAGTGGATGACAACCTGAAATGCCATGCTATCAAAACACTTCCTAGCTATTCTAGCACTCCCCAGCAAGTCTCACCTGCATCCTCCACCAGAAGGGATAGGCTTTGTCAGGGGAAAGCTTTATCATTCACATAGTTACAGTTAACAGAGACCTGTCCCAGTTACTGTGCCAGTCAGTCAGCACAGAATAGCCTGGAGAGAACCTACCAGTTACTCCACTGTCAGGCTCTGTATTAACACATTCCAGTTCCACCATGCACCCCCTGCTTTCATGCAGCATCCAACACCTGCTTAACAGTGTCTTCCCTCTCTCTCCAGTCTCTGTTACTCTGGGGTTTTAATAGCCAGATACAGCACAGGATACCAACCAAATCAGTCCACAGTGATACCACTGTACAGTTTTCCAGCAGTTTCAGGTGTTGGTCTCCTATTGCTTGTTGATCCACATTCCACTAAGGCTTTTTTGTAAGTAAATTGTCATACTCAACTGTTCTTGTCAACACTGCTCTGTCACTCACAGCTTATTACACCAAGTTATTTAACTTTTTGATCAGGACAGGATCTTCATGCTCTTGTGAACATGAGCCAGCAGTGTGCTCAGGTGGCCAAGAAGGCCAATGGCATCCTGGCCTGTATCAGGAACAGTGTGGCCAGCAGGAACAGGGAGGTGATTCTGCCCCTGTACTCGGTGCTGGTGAGGCCACACCTGGAGTATTGTGTCCAGTTCTGGGCCCCTCAGTTCAGGAAGGATATTGAGGTGCTGGAGCAGGTCCAGAGAAGAGCAACCAGGCTGGTGAAGGGACTTCAGCACAAGTCCTATGAGGAGAGGCTGAAGGAGCTGGAGTTGTTCAGCCTGGAGAAGAGAAGGCTCAGGAGAGACCTCATCACTCTCTACAACTCCCTGACAGGAGGTTGTAGCCAGGTGGGGGTTGGTCTCTTCTCCCAGGCAACCAGCAGTAGGACAAGAGGGCATGGCCTTAAGCTGTGCCAGGGGAGGTTTAGGTTAGATATCAGAAAGAAATTCTTTACAGAGAGAGTAATCAGCCATTGGAATGGGCTGCCCAGGGAAGTGGTGGATTCTCCGTCCCTTTCATCATTTTCAAGATGAGGCTGGACGTGGCACTGAGTGCCATAGTCTAGTAACCGCGGTGGTGTTGGATCAAGGGTTGGACTTGATGATCTCAGAGGTCCTTTCCTACCCATCTGATTCTATGATTCTATGATTTCTTCTGTGTTCACATATTTTTAACCCTGCAGCCTTAAGTGGTGTTGATGCAAGACAGAAGATAAAATTTGCTAGGTTATTCTGTTTTCTGCTTTACTATTTCAGCCATGCAGAGACACTCATCTAATGAGCAGAGAATTACTGTAGACCATATTTTGTTCTCCAGAACAGTTTTACTATTTTGTTTCACCAAAGAAGAAAAACCCAAAGTCACTGAATACATATACTGTGCCTTTGCTGGAAGGAGAGAGACAGTGTGCAGCTAGTGGGCAACTTCAGGCAATGGCAGAAGCTCATTGTACCCCAGAGGCCTGCAGGAGGGCAGGATAAAACCACCTTCAGTATTCTGCGTTGAAAGGGTACTCCTTGTGATTTTTGCACCTGGAGGAAATTAAAGAGGAAAGATTACTTAAAGCTGAAATATAGAACCTTCAAGGGAGGCTCTGAATTGAGTAGCAGCAGAATGAATTTAAGAGATTTATTAGTATAGAAAAAGCATATAGGACCAAGAAGTTCCTCTCTTTCTATTATTTAGGCACTGAACAGTGCTTATAGAGAAAACGGCAGTTTCTGTGGCCTTCCAGCCAACACTTCTTGTCTTGCTCTAGGCTTCCAAGGTGCATATCTGCAAGCAGCTGTGCTTTGTATTGCACAACAGATGATCATTCCTTCCTCCAACCACCTACGTAGGAGCTGACATCAGTTTATAATACCTCACAGAAAAAAATTTCTTAAGTTTAAAACTGACTAATGTTCATTTATCCCATACGGACAAAGCCAGAGTTATCAACCAGAACTCTCATTCTGGAATTCCTGGCACACGAAGTTTCCTGGAGAACGGATTTACAGTGAATACACAGCATGACTTACACTCATCCTTTACTCAATAAAGTAAAAAACAGAACTCCACTAAGATGTTAAATAACAGATGCTTCATCCCACAAATGATTTCAGATTTCAAAATATACCCAATTTAAACAGCTACACCAGTTCCTATGAGATCAAAACGAAGATCATTGAAAATGTAAGAATTTGAACGAGACAAACAGCCACTTACATGATCATTTCACAGATCCTCGAGTTTCTGTTTAAGCTGAGAAGGGTTGCCATCTCCTCTTTAGTCAATTTGAAGTCAAACACCTATAAAGAGAAACAGCTGGAAACCATGTCTTTGAACAAAACAGATCAGAAGCAAGATTCACAAGATCAAAGAACAAGTTCATATCAAAAAGAGTGCTGGTTACAAGTGATGGCTTCATGAAACAGGGAAAGGAAAAGAAGTATCGTTGGTTTTTCAACATTCTACTGGCAGAGGGAAGAAAAAAGACTGACGGTTGCAGCTATTCCAAGGTGTTTGGTGAGCACTAAACTGTTGCAGAATGCCTCCATCCTCCATTTGTGAGAGGTGCATTTTTCTGTCCTATACCAAAGAGACAGCTACAACACTTCCATATTCAATAAATCCAACTACGTTACATCTGAAATCCTGATGTCCAGTATCAGAATAAATCTCCCTGATGTAACAGCCAGAGGAGCCATGTGGTTTATTGACAGCAGGACTCTTCCCTAATTGTTGCTTACTCTATATTTTGAGGAATGTTACTACATTGAGGCTCCAAGCAAGCCCTGCCCACTGTTTCATCCACAAGTCCACAGAACAGAAGACACCATGTAAAGTAACAGATGTTATCAGCATCCTGTTTCCCAGAGCTCTTATCTTTTCTTCAGTTTAGTTTTCAATGTAGTCCTGACTTTCAGACAGAAAGAGCAAGCCCAGTCCTGCTGCCCAAGGAGGACATGGCAAGGATGAGAAAGAATGTCTGCTCTGCAGGGAGAAGCCATGCTGTCCCTGAAGGGCAGCACCCAGTTCACTCCTAATCCCTCACCTTGAAGTTCTCCACAATGCGCTCTGGTGTGACAGACTTGGGAATCACAATCACATTTCTCTGGATCTGGAAGCGAAGGAGAACCTGCAAGAACAGACAACTGAGTCAGAAAGAGGATGGTTCCTGCTCTGGAGGAAGCAGAGCCTGTTCCAACAGCTGTTTTCTCTAAGCTATATGCACTTTGGCACAGCTGTGTTTCAAATCATTCCTATCCCTGCAGCCCTATCCCTGCCTGGAGAGCATAAAGGGAAGCGGTGGAGCCTCACACAAAGGACTCCTTTTCCATCCAGTTTTGGAACAATTCCTTTTCTTCCTAGCCAGGCTTTTAGCAGTCTATGCAAGGCTTTTATTCTGTGCAAGAGGACTTGAGAGGGGAAGTGACATCTGAAGATGGGTCAAGAATCTTTTGTAGGGCCAAAGAGATAGCGGTAGCATGTCTTGCAGGTCATATAATAAAAAAATCTGCATTGTTAGGGAAAAAAAATCAAAGGAGTGCCCCACCTGTGCTGGGGTTTTGTTGTGCTTGGCTGCAATCTCTTTGATCGTGGGGTCATCCAGAAGGGAAGGTACCTCTGGCTTAGAACTAGACAAAGGGGAGGGTGGGGGGAAAGGAAGAAACAAAGAATCACTCTATAAATATTCTATCTAGCCTCATCAATTAAAAAAAAAAATATATATATATATACACCTGCACCATTACTCAGTCTGAATGTTTGAGACTTAAATCATGCTAACCCACTTGGAAATTACCCGTCGGGACGGCCAAGGGGACAGTATGCTGTCACAGTGATCCCTTTGGATTGGCAATAGTTGATCAACTTCTCCTGGGAAAGGTATGGATGACATTCAATCTGCCAACACAGAAGCAGAGACAGAGTTGTGGAACTACTGTAGTTTTCCCATGCTTCAGAGATTTTTCTAAATCCTAATTTCCTAATTACAGGCTGCCTTCATCCTACCTGGTGTGTGGTCTGTGTGACAATACAAGACTATAATTCTATAGGGCACCAACTTTTACATTGAATACTTACGTGCTTTTTGGATTTTGTTCTGAGAGGCTTTATAAGAGTCAGTGATTATAGTCTGAATGATACCTTGTATCTGGATTCTTCATCCCTACAGAGAGAATGCTTCCTAGGAAAATAATCTGGAATTTGTAAAAAGTGGTTCAGCAAGGTGAGACAAAAAGGAAATGTTTAGGTCCTGTGTGTACCAAGAAATACCTATAGAATGGGATTTAAAGTACATGCTGTGTCTACTTTCTTTTCATTTTTCCATCTCCTCATTCAACTGTAATCAGATCTTTATAATCCTTGACAAGTATTCACTTGCAGTCACTTTGCAGCTTACCTGGTTATTTGCAGGCTTGTACTTCAGTCCTGGTTTGTTCAAGATTCTTTCAGTCTGCTCACAGTTAAAGTTGGATATTCCAATGGCTTTTACCAAACCAGCATCCACCAGCTCTTCCATGGCCTGACATAAAGTGGAGCCAAGTCAGCATGTAGTGTAAAAGACATGACCTGAGTACATTCTTCCTGACATTTTTTTCTCTTGTTTCTCTTCATGGGAAGCACAGTTTTAACAGCTACCCATGTATTTTTGTGAATTCTTTCCATCTAATTCTGCATAAATGCATGAGCCCTTCTGCAACCGTTGAAGCCAACACCACTGCTGAGGATAGGTGATGTGAATTTTCCACTCAGATGAACTTACCTCCCATGTCTGTAGAATATCAGTGTTGCTGGAGATAGCCATGCCTTTGTCATCTGTGGGAAACAGCCCCTCTTCTGCCTGTCAGTGACAAAGAAGATGCTTGAAAATCTGTTGAGAGGTTCACTTAATACCATGAGAGTTCAAAACCAAAACAGTTTAAACTTCTAGTGCAGGCAAGAGCACTAATTCTTGTCTACATTCCTGAGAAGTGGAAGGAATTTGTGGCATTTTGCTAGTGACCGCTCCCATAAGGACAGGGTTTTCGGCTGGACCCCTGGAAGTCATGGTTCACCCAAACACCTACAAGGGAAAAAAACCACTCAGAACTATAAACTTCAGTCTCACACATGTTCACTTCAGGTATGTTCTTTACTTCCCACTTAGAAAGAACTGTTTTGTTCTTTTCCCAGAGGAGCATCAAGGGACATAACTGGGTACGGGGAAGAGTTTGGTCCACACAATATCAGATTTGCTGAAAAGACAGTTCTTCCATGACAAAGCTCAGTGTAAAGTTGCCAACACTAGGAAAACGAGAGAAGCCTTTGTGTACAAGTTATGAAAAGATACCAAGACTGAACTGTGTTTGTTGCTGTGACCACAAGACAGCTTCATTTTCATGGCTTTGTTAATATAAAGCTAAAATAGAGCATGAAAAAAGATGAGCATCAGGTAGAACAGAGACAGATCAGACTGCAGCAGGACAGAAAAGCTACAGCTAGAAATATTCAAACAGACATCAACTCCTTCACTAGTCTTGGGGCCTAACCTCTCCCACTGAAGTTTCACAGTTTGAATTCCTGTCTCAGTGGAACAAGCAAGGACAGCTCAATCTGTACCACATTAAGGACTTGGTGATTAAAGAGAGAAATGGAAAACAGAAATATTTCCTTTTGTTCTCTGATTCTGTATCACACAGAGGAAAATTTCAGACAGGCAGCAAAGTGCAGAGCTCCTTCCCACCAGTGGAAACCTGGCATGAACATACACTGGATTTGCAAGAGAAAGGGAAAGAAGCCTGTCTTATGCTTGCAGCTGGGAGACCTGCCCCTAGTTTTTAGACCATCATTCCTGGGATGAAAGGGAAACAGCAGTTTCAGGGGCAGAGACCAAGAGTCTGACTCACATGGCCAAAGTAAAGCTGAGCACCAGAGCCGTGCTGACAGATGACAGACCTGTCATTGTCTTTCTCAGTCCCAGTAATTGTTAGGCTGTAAAGCCAGAGTCACAAGAAACAAAGCTATGGGTATTGCTGCTACTGTACCTTGAACCCAAAAGGCCAGTGGATGAGGTAGAGATCCAGATAATCTAGTTTCAGTTCCGTAAGAGTCTCCTGGCAGGCTCTCTTCACTAGAGGCTTCTCATGAAACGTGCACCACAGCTAGAGACGAAAAACAAGGCACACTGTGACTCCTGGGTTAAAGCTCTCAAGTGCTTTCCTGAACAGCACAGAAATGTTCCATGTTCTTTGGAAGGCAATGTGGAATGAGGCCATCATGCTCTTCAGATGTGCTCTTCAGATGCAATGTGCTCTGGGATGGGACTGGCCCATGACACTGAAGGCAGTATGTGCAGTGGCAGCACAGTATTTGAGCACAATCATAACAAAGTCATCTGGTTCCATTAGTTCAGATATAATTTGTGCTGCCCACTCTGCCTTTTCCTGCAGATTGGTCTGCAGCTGGCCTCTCCTCAGCCATTCCTTAGCTGTAGTGCTCAAGGTTGCTGTACATTCTGGGGGGGAAATCAGACTCTTGCCTCCCTTCAGTATTATTGGAAGAAAGTGCGGGAAAGACAGCTGCCACCAGTTAGGGTAAGAGTGATTCTTCTCAAGGAACTCACTCTTCCTGTCCAATGGCTACAACATTAACAATTACTGTCAGTGGACAGGAAAGGATCAAACTCTATCACTGTGGTCATGAAATGGAACAAGACAGTCGTATTAGGAAAATCTCGTTTACATTATAAGCTTATCCAATACTACAGCACTAAACTACTTTAGGTTCCTACTGTAAAAATATCACAGGTAAAGCCAGTTTGTCCGTAATCCATGACCATCTGATCCATACCTTACTGACGATGAAGAGGTCCTCTCGTTTCACAACACCTTCCCTGATTTTCTGGTGGATCCCATGCCCAACTTCCTTCTCATTCCGGTATACGTAGGCACAGTCAAAGTGGCGATACCCGGCGTCGATGGCAGCCATCACTGCAGTTTCCACCTTACCTGGGGGGGACTAACGGGAAAAAAGGTAGGATACGTCTCAATTTGGGATTTTCACGTACTTTTTTTTTGGTAGCTGCCGAAGCATCGCCGGGGTGCTGGTGCCGGCGGTTACCTTCCATGTGCCGAGCCCCAGCAGCGGCACCTTGGCGGTCCCGAGCCGCACGTAGCCCGCCATAGCCTGACCCGTAGCGCTCAGCCCACCCTCCCTGGCAGCCAATCAGCGCTCCAGCCCTGCCCCGCTGTCAGCGCCGCCCAATCAGCAGCGGATCCTGCAGCCAATGGGATCCGCCCGGCGGCCATGGTGGGATAGTGACGTGAGCATTTCTCGCGTGGAGATGTCCGGAGGACGGCGAGCCTTCCTCCTGGCTAAGGGTAAAGTTCCTTATCAAAGATAAGGGCTGAGGGCAGGTGTGCCCCGATCCGGCTGGTGTTTGTGCAGGGATCAGCTCCTGCAGCGCCCTGTCCCTGTGCTGCAGGTTGTCCGTGCGTGTCTCGCTTGTGCCAGTGTGCCGGGGTGTTGCGACACCCTGTTTCAGTTTTCCCCATGGATTCTGAGAGAGACGGTTTCTTTCAGGGACGCTTTGGCCTTCGATCTGTCATCGGTACAGCCCAGGGGTGTCCCAGAATGGGTTAATAAGCAGGAGACGTGGGGCAGGACGTGATACAGAAGTCCCACGCTCCCAGCTCACAGAGCCCCTCCCTCGCTGCCGGGTGTGTGGCCATGGGCCGGGGAAGGGCTGAGCCTTTGGCTGGAGCAGCACGGCAGTGGTGGCCTGTGCTGGTGCCAAGAACCTGCCATGCTGCGTGCTAATGAAAGGAGATGGCTAGAGATACCTCAATATGATTTGTGAGGGTGGGGAGCACCTTGTTTCCCTCTCCAGATGGGACAAGTACAATTTCAGATTGTAGTAAGTGAGTTTGTGAGTAATTTAGGAAATAATCAGTACAAATCACTCAATCTTAAATGCTGGGGGAAAGTATTTCTTAGTATGTTTTCAAAACTACAGAAGAGCAGTGAGTTTACAGCAAGTGTCACAAGAATCACATTGTGGCTGTGTCTTTAGGGAGGTGCAAACCATATTTCAGAATAAAATATACAAATGTAGAAATAAATGGTAAGTGAACTGTAATTTCACATTAGAAATTGAAATTGTGGAGAGGCAAAACACACTGTACTGATGATGTGCTCACAGTGCAATGAAGAAAAAGTTATTGATCAGCAAGATCCCTCAAGTGCTCCATAATGGTATGTTAGGGCTGCTTTGAAGTCTTTGCTATTTGCTTGTACTTGGAGAATTGATTCATGTACAAGCATAAATTTGAAGTATGTACAATGGTGTACTTTTCTCTGGTTGCTTCTCCTAAAGCTGGTGGTCCAGGTCTTTTTGCTTCATTTAACTGAAGACAGACAAGATAATTAGGTTTTCTCTTTATTCTTCCTCTGTTTTTTTGTCATGGCTATCAGCTGCTCAGCAGGATGTGGTATTTCAGTTTAATCATGTAAGAGTTATACAGCTTGGGTTTATCTTTCATCCTTATTTGGGATTCCTTCTCCATAGATCTGCCCTGAGTCCACTCAATTTCTTGGTCTGGTTCATTGTTCAGAGAAGTCATTGAAAAATGTGAAATGACACATTTTGCCTTGTCTGTGATGTATTTTCTCAAGAGAGCCCAGAGAGAAGCTGAAGTGCCAGTTTGCTTCTGCTCTGCTTTGTATTCCCAAGGCACTTGAGTTTGTGGTGCTGTGCTGGTAATTTATTAGTGTTAGCAATGTCACATTCAGAAATCACCAATGGTGAGTGGCTTTCGAAGCTTGATGTGGGAACTGGCAGAATCCATCAGATTTTGTACTGTGAACTGTTGCCTTCAGAGAGCTACGCTCTGCTTGCAAAGCCTGACTGTTTGGCCAGTGGTATGGGATGTCCTCTGAGGGAGAGCAGAAACCCTGCAGTGTTTGTTCTCATTCTTCTGAGCCCGTCGTTCTGGAGACAGGTTCAAAAGCCTTGCATTCCTGCAGCAAGGAGCTGGGTAGAGTGTGTGATGACAGACAGATTTGGTGGAGAGCAGGGCTGAGAAGTGTAATTTGTCCTTCCTTTCACTTTCTTCTGAGATTTCTGATGCTGCTGCTTCTGGGAACTCATGTTCTCCTGTGAAGGTTAGTGCTTGGTTTTCCCAAGACACATCCCGAGAGATGCCTTGCTCATTTAAGAGAGGATTTTTGGCATTTTGCTTAGTTTGTGCCTGTTGCTGTGAAACCTTACCCAAATCATTGGCATGATTTGGGCAAGGGAGCTGCCTGTTGATTTTCTGTCCTGAAGGTGTGTCTGGGGTTGTCAAATGATAGTAGGGACTTTGGGAAAGGAGTATGTATTGGAACAGGATGTTTATGTTGCTAAATGGTGTGCATTGATTCAAATTCCAGATGCTTGTTAAGGCAGGAATAAGACAGGAGGATAATGGTTTAATCTGATTCTAAGACCTTGGCCTCTTTTTTGCACTGAGTTCAGAGCAAGTCAGGAGCATCCTCTGAGGTCCCATCACCCTCTGTGTCTTCGCAGTAGTTTTTTTGAAGATTTTAATCTTTGATAATTCTTGTATTTGCCTATTTGTCTATTAGATGAGCTGACAGAACTGTGTAATTAAAATGATTGAACTCCAGAAATGAAATGATGATCACATACCCTAAGCAGGCAGCCCTTGCCTTGTGCATCCTTTACACCTAGGCCTGATTCAGCAAGTTAATGTGGCTAAACCCTGGTGATGTTTCCTTCCTTTCAGTAGGCTGTATGTGCCCTGGGATGAGAAGAGACCCTTCAAGTGGGGGCAGGGTAGCCCTTTAGTGTGGTTAGGATGAGGCAGTAAGTGGGGCCCTTGGCCAAGGAGGATATGGATAAATTTGTGTGATTGTGCCCACAATGATGGCTCCAAAGTTAGAGTAAGTGTTCGATCAGGAGCTTTCCAAGGCAAAGAGAGTGATTGTGAAAGGTGATAGAAATTCCCTACATCTTTAGCTCCCGTGCCATATTAAATATTGTACCCTTCCTGAATTCATTAACTTGGTGTATTTTTTTGCAGGATGGATGTCTTACCTCTGCCTGTAGGTTGCTGAGGGCTTTATGGGCTGCTTCCTTTCGGAAGCTGGGAAACACATGGTTTTGGATTGTATCTTTTTGAATTGAAAGTGGAAATTTTGGAGAGAAGGTCCTAAGGTGTCTATGGTTTGGCTCAGCACCAGAGGGCTGAGCCTCTCCTGCCAACAGACACCTGGGTTGTGTGGCAGCTGAAATGGCCCCAGCACTGCTGGGGGCTGTGCCTGGGGCTCAGTTCTCTGAGGGAGAAGCAGGTATTGGTACATTAGTGCCATCTCACCCAAGCCCAAATTCTCATTCCCTGAGTATGTGGAAATTCAGACCAAGTTGCATGATGAAAAGAATGATGACACTCAGTAATCCACTTTTGTGCAAGCACTGGAGGGCTGTGCCTCACACTGTAGGCAAGATCTCCAACTAAAATATTTTTATTTCTGTGAAATTTGTTTGAGCAATTCTGGAGGACTGCAAAAACTGTGGTGAAAATAATTGTACAGTTGTTATGGTCAAGCAATGAACTTTTTCTAATTTCAGTCTGGCCTGCCACTCCACTGGAAGAGCTTGTGCAGCTCACTGCAGGTCAGGAGTCAAGTAAGACTGAAGGAACAGGAATAATTAGGTAAGGATGAAGCATGCCCATTGTGAAAAGGTATTTTGTACTGCCTTATATGCCTTCCAATTAATTTTGCTTGAATGAGACAACAGTGGTTGTGTGACATCTGAAGGTAATGAAACCATGGAAAAGACTCATGAGGACAGAGGACGTGCCTCTTTTGCTATGGGCTGAACTTACCTCCCACGTCTGCAGAATATCACTGTTGCTAGGTATAGCCATGCCTTTGTCATCTTTGGGAAACAGCTCCTCTCCTGCCTGTCAGTGAGAGAAAATGCTTGAAATAATCTTTGCTGGGACACTAGCTGTATAAAACAACTGAGTGGGAATGTAAGGAGCTACAGCTAATAGTGTGTGAAAAAAACCCAAGTAATTCTCATTATAACTTAATTCTTCATGTTACTTCTTATTCTTAGTTCATGCATTTTGTAACCTGCTATGCCAGTAAAGACAGGTATTTCTACTGGATCCTTGGAAGTGATCATGGACAAAATGCATGCAGGGAAGTATGCAGGGACTCACAGAACAATATTCTGGAGTCTTACATGCGTTCACTCTAAGTGTTGTTCTGTTATGCACATTTAGGAATAATAGCTTCTTTAGTTGTTTTTAAAAAGGTATATGGAGGATTGACTTTGGTCCTGTGAACATACACAGTTTATGCTGGAGTACATTTGCTGACTGATGTCCCATGGGGAAGCTCACTGTTGAAGTTGATATATTAGGAAAATTAGAACAGCCCATAACTAGACAGTATAGCCAAAGTATTTTGAATGATTGGAATTTTCTAGATGCCACAATGTTATGCAGTTTCACTTGACAGCTTTGTCCACATAAATCTAACTAAAACAATATTGAGAGAATAAAATGAAGTTGAGCTCGAAAGCATTAGGTAGAATAGAGATTTTGATCTGGGTGTAGCAGAAAGGAGAGGTTATCGGTATGTGCGTGTGTGTGTATATATATATATATATAAACTGACATAAATCTTTGAAGTGCTTGTAGTCTGTGAAAATTTGATATCTAAAAGCCTTATCTTTTAAAAATCAAGGTCTGTGAAACAACACTGTCTCCTACAGGCAAGGTCAGCTCAGTCTCTACTGTATTAAGGACTTGGTGATTAAAGAGAGAAATGGGAATCTTGAAGCATTTACTTTCACTCTGTGATTTTTTAACCTGACCAGGAAAGAATTTCTGTCGGACAGCAAAGTGCGACCCTCTGTCCCACAAGGGGTAATTTTCAGATGAGCATGCTTTGGATTTGTAAAAGAAAGGGAAAAAGGGGAAAAGGCATAACCTATGCTTGCAGCTAGGAGGCCTGATCTTAGTGCTAGGTTTGCCTCTCTGTTATCAGAAGGGCAGAGGACGCTGTGCAAGCCACAGTCTTGGGGGCAGAGATCAGGAGCGCGACTGACGTGGCCAGAGTAAAGCTGGTCACAGTACTGGTACACACCAGACACATGCTCTTTCTGGTGCTGCAAGTGCTACCTGCAGCAAGTTTTGAGGAGCTCTCCCAGGAGGAAAAGCCCAGGGCATTGCTGTTACTGTACCTTGAACCCAGAAGGCCAGTGGATGAGGTAGAGATCCAGGTAATCCAGTTTCAGGTTGGCAAGAGTCTTCTGGCAGGCTCCCTTCACCAGAGGCTTTTCGTGAAATGTGCACCACAGCTAGAGACAAAAACCAAGGCACACTGTAACCTCCTGGGTTAAAGCTCTTGCGTGCTCTCCTGTACAGCACAGAAATGTTCCATCTCCTTTTGAAGGTCAGCTGGAATGAAGTCATGTTAGTGTTCTTCAGATCTGGCGTGCTCTGGGATGGGACTGGCCCGTGACACTGAAGTCAGTGTGTGTGCAGTGGCAGCACAGTGTTTGAGCAGGATCATAACAAAGTCTGGTTCCATTACTTCACACATAATTTGTGCTATCCCCTTTTACACAGGGTCTGGCTTGGCAATAGGAGGCTTTTACAAGACGTGTCTGTCATTCCTGAGCATGCACAGAACTCCTGCACTGAATGTAGCAGGCAAAGCCAAGAAAATATAAGGCAAGCAACAGAGTGGTTGGCACCAACCTTTGCCTCAGTAAAAAGTAACTTCAGAATCCACCTACATAGCCTGATTTTCTTAATAAGAAAGAGAACGCACCAGTCATACGTTCCTTGAGACGTGCTGAGCAGATAACACTGTTCCAAGGAGCCCAGAACTGTGTCTTACTCAAACAGCAGAGACACTCCTTTGTCAGGACTGTGAGCCCGGCTGCTGGAAGAAGTATCAGGCAGTGCCAGGCCCATCTCCTCTGCTGTACTTTGGCAGTCAGCAAGGTGCCATTAGCAAACTGGTTCTGCCTCTGTATCAGTCCTTTACACCAAATGGTCTCAGACCTCTGCATCACAGGTTTCTACCTTGCTTGGTGCTACCTGGCCCACTCTACCTTTCCCTGCTTCCCTTCTTTTGCACTAATCAGTCTGCAGTTGTCCTCCCCTCATCCATGCCCTAGAACTTCTGGGTTTCCTCAACAAAGTGCCAGACCACAGCAGGTACAGTCTCAGTGTATCCTTCCTAATTCTCCGTACAGAATTTGGGTGAAGCAGTAAGCTTGTGTCAGGAGTGACTTGAATGATATGATTTCCAGTACTTAAGCTTTCTACTATAAAATACTATAGGCAAAGCATTCCCCTACCGCTGCTCCAGGATGCAAGAGCATCAGATCCTTATCTTACTGACAATGAAGAGATCTTCTCGTTTCACAATACCTTCTTTGATTTTCTGCTGGATCCCTTCCCCAATTTAATTCTCATTCAGGTACGCATAGGCACAATCAAAGTGGCGGTACCCAGCATCAATGGCACCCATCACTGCAGCTGTTACTTGCCCAGCTGGGGACTGAAAAGCAAGCAGAGACATTAAGAATCTCAAATCAGTACATGTTAAATACCCCTATCCTAGCAAAATAACACCAGGGAAACCATCTTACTGAAAGCAATTCCCCCTACCCCCCAGGTTGGTGGGACTTTTTTTCTTTACAAGAACACTATGTCTTGCAGTCATAAACATGGGCTCCAGGGCTTGAAGCCAACCTCCAAGCTCTATAGTTCCACTCCAGTTTGGACTCAGCCCAAGAGCCAGGAAGAGCAGAGCCCCAAGCACCAGGACAGCTCTCCAGGGAACTCTGCAAATACAGGTGCTTTTCTCTGAAGCTGGTACCTTCCAGGTGCCCAGCCCCAGGAGGGGCATCTTAGCTGTGGTGCTCAGCTGCACATAGGTTGCCATGATCCTTCACGTTGTTTGGGTTGCCCCACTGCAGCTGCCTCTTGCCCATCTGGTTTAGCAGTGACTGGTCGCTGGCCAGGCCAGGGGAAGATGGTGGCGTTTCAGTAGTGCTCTGGCTCCTCCCATATCTGGAAAATGAGGCTGTAGCTTTTTCTCTGCACATGCAACTCACACAGTTTAATGTGAAGGCTGAAATCAATTTAAAATTGAGGAGGTGATTACTTGGGGTGTGCAGTTGGGTGCCCTGTGGACCTTTCTTCCTGGTGAAGTTCCTTATCAAAAGATAAGGGCTGAGGGTAGGTGTGTCCTGATCCCGCTGGTGTTTATGCAGGGAACAGCTCCTGCAGTGCCCTGTCCCTGTGCTAAGGCTTGTCCATTCACTGGGGTGTTGCAACACCCTGTTGTAGTTCCCCCATGGATTCTGTGAGAGAGAGAGATGGTTTCATTCAGGGGCACTTTGGCCCACAATTTGTCATTGGTAAAGCTCAGGGGTATCCTGAAATGCGTCAATAAACAGGAGTCACAGAATCAGAGAATATGCCAAGTCACATCATGTGCCTGAGAGTATTGTCCAAACTTTTCTTGAACTCTGTCAGGCTTAGGGCTGTGACCACTTCTCTGGGGAGCATGTTCCAGTGCCCATTCACCCTCTGGGTAAAGAACCTTTTTCTAATGTCTAACCTAAACCTCCTCTGACACAACTTCAGGCCATTCCCCGAGGTCCTGTCACTGGTCACCACAGAGAAGAGATCAGTGTCTGCCTCTTCTCTTCCTCTCACAAGGAAGTTGTAGATTGCAATGAGGTCTCCCCTTGGTCTCCTCCAGGTTGAACAGACCAAGTGACTGCAGCTGCTCCTCATATGGCTTCCCCTCAAGGCCCTTCAAGGCCCCCTTCCCCTCAAGGCCCCCTGCTGACTCATATTCAGCTGCGCCCATGTCCCTTTCCTGGCACTGTTTTCCAACATCTCGTTCACCAATTTGTACAAACAGCCAGGATTGCCCCATCCCAAGTGCAGAATCTGACACTTTCCATTTTTGAACTTCATATGGTTGGTGACTGCCCAGTCTTCTAATTTGTCAAGGTCTCTGCAGGGCCTCCCTGCTTCAAGGGAGTAAACAGCTCCTCTGAGTTTTGTGTCACCTGTAAACTTGTTTAGTGTCCTTTCCTAAGTCCAAGTAATTTTTGAAGATGTTGAAGAACACAGGGCCCAAGATGGAGCCCTGCAGAACCCCACTAGTGGCAGGTAGCCAGTATGATGTTACCTCGTTCATTGTTACCCTCTGTGCTTGACCCATGAGCCAATTGTTCACCCACAGCGTGATGTGTTTATCCAGCTGTGTGCTGGACATTTTATCCAGAAGGATACTGTGAGAGACAGCATTAAAAGTTTGACTGAAATCCAAAAAGATTACATCAACTGGCTTCCCTTGATCAGCGAGGTGGGTTACCAGGTTTGATCAGCAGAACTTTCCTCTCATGAAGCCATGCTGCCTGTGACCAATGACTGTGTTGTCTTTCAGGTGTTTTTCAATCCCTCCCAGAATAATCTTCTCCATAACTTTACCAGACACTGAAGTGAGACTGACAGGCCTGTAGTTTCCGGGGTCCTCCTTCTTGCCCCTCTTGAAAATCAAGACAACATTCACCAGCTTCCAGTCAGCTGGGACCTCTCTGGATTCCCAAGACAGCTCAAAAATCATTGAGAGAGGTTTTGCAATGACATTAGCAGCTCTTTGAGGATTCTTGGATGAATCCCATCAGGCTCCATAGATTTGCAGGGATCCAGCTAGAGCAGCAGATCCTACACAATTTCAGGGTTGACTGGGAGTTGATCATTCTCGCAGTCATAGTCGTCCAGCTCAGGGCACTGAGACTCCCTTGGTGTGTTATCCATGTTGAAGGCACAGGCAAAGAAAGTGTTAAAAACCTCTGCCTTGTCTCTGTCACCTTTGTGAGGTGACCATTCTCATCCTGTAATGGGCCAAGGATATTTCTATACTGCCTAGTCATTAATAAATTTGAAAAAACTCTTTTTATTGTCCCCCACATTTCTGGCAACTTCATCTCCAGTTGAGCTTTGGTAACACAAATTTTCTCCCTAAGGCAGCAAGCAACATCTCTGTATTCTTCATGACACTTGACCTTGCTTCCACTGGGTATCCACCTTCCTTTTTGCCTTATTTCCAAGAGAAGATCCCTGTTTAGCCAATCCGCCCTCCTGCCTTGCCTGCTTCAATTGTGACATTCTGGAATTGCCTGCTCCTGTGCCCTTAGGAGGTGATGTTTGAAAAGTGACCAGCCAGTACTGATAGACCCCAGCACCTGCAAAAACATTTTCCCAGGGGACCTTACTTATTAATTCCCCGAGCAGCCTGAAGTCTGCTCTTCTCATGTCCAGAGCTGAGGTTTTTCCTCCTGTCAACAGAGGTTTTAAACTTGACTGCCTTGTGGTCGCTGTGGGCAAGACAGCCACCAATCTCCACGTTGCTCATGAGATCCACTCAGTTGAGAAGCCATAGATCAAGGAGGGATCTTTCTGCGTTGGTTCCCTTTGGACCTCTTTCATAAAGTTATCGTCTGTGTTTTTTAGGAATCTTCTGGCCTGGGTTATACCAGCTGTGTGATGCTCTCAGTTAATTTCTGGCCAGCTGAAGTTCCTCATAAGGACAGTTGTGGATGTTGATTTGGAAATGTCCCTTAGTTCCTTAAAGAATAATTAATTGGTGTCATTTTCCTGGCTAGGAAGTATATAGTAGACTCCCAGGATGATATCTGCATTATTTGTTTTCAGCAGCCAGTGCATTCATAAAGGAGTTTCATAATGCAGAGAGAGACATGGGAGTGTAGAAGAGGAAAGGTTTCCTGTTAGCTACATGGTCATGGTCATCATGGAAGCCATATATAATTACATATATATAATAAATACAAAATATACATCCTTTTGCACAAAAATAAAGCAGGATCCAGGGAATGGATAGGGGTTGTGCTTTCATGTTTGTACACACAGGGGCAGAGTTAAACTTGAGTGTCGCCACTGCTTTTGCTTTTCTTCAATTGTATCTCATCATATTTAATTGCATATTGCATTCCTTAGATTTTGTAATCACAAGAAGGTGGTGTGGTGGTTTTGGTAAGGCCTTTTCCTGAATACCAGGTCGTAACTAAAGAAGTACCATATCCCAGTATTCCATTCTGTTTTTCACATAAGCATGAGTATAAATAAGAAGGAGGAAGGAGGGTCTCTCTTCTCTTCTGTTGGACTTGAAGACGGCACGTCTTATCTGAGAGTGAGCCCGCTGTGGCCTGTTGGGTTTTTTTCCCCTGCTTTTGGGGGTTGGAGATCTTTTTGTTTATATGTATATAGTGTTCTTTTGTAATTGGATATAGACGTAAATATATATAAATTGCTCTACTTCAGTTTATTTCGAGTCCTTTGGGTTTTCCCTTTTTCCCATCTCTGTCCTTTACCCATAAGGGGGGAGAAGAGAGACTGCAACTGTGAGTTTGGGCATTTGGCTGGGAGCCAGGTCCAAGCTATCACAGATTTAGTGCCGTGACACAGATTATGATACTACATTGTTGTAGTACCATATCTCTCTTCCTCTGCCTCTTTTCCTAAAAAGTATTAGAAGAAAAAAAATGAAGGTGGCTTACATTTGTAATAAATAAATAGGCATGAAAATTTTCTGGTAGGGACTCAAAAGATACAATCTGAGTTTTGAAGAAGAAATTATCAGTTATCATTAACATATGGTCATAGGTTCACTTGTTCTAAAAACTAAACACGGAATTTTTTTTTTTCCCTTCCCCTGCCCCACGGTGTGTGTGTGGGGGGGGCAATGTTTGAATGGGCAGACTGGTTTTGCCTTGGGTATTCGACAAAAGAACTGGTTAGTAAACAGACATTCCAGCCTAATGGTTTGGGGAGGGGCTAGGAGGTTCTTTTCTTTGCGTTTTTTCCTCCCTCTCTGGACTCAATTTTTGATGGCTGTGGGGACAAGGCAGGGTGTGTGTGGCAAGAGCTGGGAGGCTGCTTTGTTCTCAGGCTGGTTGCCTAGTGTTTTCTGCCCCCGCTCCACCTGGGTGGACTTTGCTTGGATTTCATCGGAGAGGAACTATTTTTTTGGGAAGAGAGAGAAGGCCACCTTTGTTTTTCCCTCCCCCGGCTCCCGTGTTTTTGGCAGCAGTTTTGGTGCACCTCTGCAAAGGAAAGGGGGAGTCACACAGCCAGCAGCAGACATCGTGAATCCCCTTTGGGAAGGACCCTTTCTTTTTTCTTCCCCCTGCCTCGCCCCCCCAAGCACACCCGGGGGGGCCTCCACGGGGCCTCCACGTGGTGAGTGCCAGAGCCCAGCAGCGCCCCCTGCTGACTGACCCCGAGCACAGCAGGCTCTGACCTCCAGTGATCCAACAGTGCCCCCTGCTGACTATGGTTAGAATTGCACCAAAAAGTGCAAAACGACCTGTTTACTTTTCATTGAAAGGAATTTTTGGGTATAGGGCTATTGTTCGGTTGGGATTTTGTTTTGTGTTCTTTTGTTGTTCTGCCAATACACATATATCCTTTAATAAAGGGCTGTTATTTTCTTTTTCTCCACACTTTCTCAATTGGAGCCTCTTAATTTTGCATTTGCAATTGCTTAGAGGGAGCAGTTTTGGTCTTCCTCCTTAGCAAAACACTTCTGTCTCATTAAACTGAGACACATACCAATTTTCTGAATTGTCTGATCTTTAAATTAAAGACATAAAAAAGAATTTCCTTTTCCCTGCTGTCTTTTGCACTGAAATGCAATACTGAAATGTATCAGACTGCTTCTCCTGCCTCAACTCACCACTCTCTATCAAAGATGTTCCAAATGTTTTTAAGCATTGTTATGCATGAGGGAGGGAAATCAAGTCTGGTTTCTCCCTCCTGTTAACTGGCACTTACTTTCAACATGTTGTACATCCCAGGGAAAACAGAAAGACTGTCTAAAATTTAAAATGGTTGGATATACTATAACTGGTAGTGCTTTCATGAACTCGGCACCTCCAGCTTGTTTTAAGTGCAGCAATTAATGAGGATTGTGGGCCATCTACAGCTGATAGGAAGCAGTATGTGCTGTACAGAGTTGGGTTGTTACCTACATATTTGCAGTCAGAAGTTACTTCCATTGGGAGATTTCCCATTGATTCAATAGCATGGAAACAAGCCATTTGTTAAAATGTCTGCCAACAGTGCCAGCTCTTTGTTCAGCCAGTCTAATACCAAACTCTCTCTAACCTATTTTTTATATTGTCACTGATGTCCTCGGAATGGCTTTCAACAGTGTATGTTTTTCAGTGCTTTGTCACCAGCTCTGTTACCCCCAGCAGCTCATGATGCAGCAGTGGTAGTGGCTTGGGCACAGTGAAGGAGATAAAATTCCTCAGGATCTGCATCCCAATTTTGGTCTGACCACGGTGGCCTCTGGGGGATGAACCTAGAGCAGCAAGAAGAAGAAGAACTAACATTTTCCCTTTTCCCAAGCACTTTCCCCACTCTGTAGTGTAAACCAGGGGGCTCAAGCTGATGGAAGAGGCGCTGGCATATCATACCAGGCTGAGAAAGTAGAGCTAGTAAAAATTGTTCATGGCCTTTTTTATATTTTTGCTTAGTCACTGTATGTCACCCTCTGGAGCAAGATGGGCTTCCCAGAAGTAGTCACATCTGACATTTCCACAGCATTGGACACACAAGAAGCCTGAAGCAATATATTTTGGTTTCTGAGGAAAACCCAGCCAGTGTGGTTCTGGAGTAACTATTACTGTCAAAAATAGAGGAAAGGGAAAAATCTGGGCAACATCAAGTTGAAATTACCCTCAAGAGGAACCTTTGAGTTTAGCAGAACTTCAGGAAGCTAAAGTTTTTGAGAGCTACATCAAATGGGGTGATTTGGTGATTAAGAGAAGTGTAACTTGCCAACAAGTGGGTACATAAGTGTAAACAGGATAGGAGGAGATAGTTAATAGAACTGTCAGGCAATGGGGAGCAGACCCCTGGAGGCAGTGGAGGAGGTATTGACAGCAGACGGGCAAAGCAAGGCATGTTCATGGTATTCCCAAAGAATAATAAGGTTACATTTTCATCTGATTTGTCTACATGAAAATCTTGCACTGTTTCATTATGTTGAAATGCAAATGCCTTTTCTAGACACATATCAGTTGAAGTACATTGTATATTTATTTGGCTTAAATCTGTTCCTTACCACTTGAGTTAAAACAATAGAAAGCACTTCAGCAAAATAACATCCATCCTCCCACAGACTTTGCATAATTTAACAGCATCAGTTTTTGAACTGGTTTAATTAAACTGCAACTTCCTTGCACAGGCCAGGACTGGTTGCTGTGGAAGCAGAAATATGTTAGCATCTTTTGTGTCTTTTCTTGAACTTGTGAAAAGAAACCTTCTGATCATAGACTGGAAAGGTGGATTAATGTGGTACTGGCAAATACTTTGCTTGATTTTCTCTAGGTCAAGCCCTGTAAAAAAAGCAGGTATCAAACCATCAACAAAGACCAAACTTTCTCAGCAAGAAGAGTAAGAAGAAGGGGGGCGATAAGCAACTTAAATAGGAAGGACACAGTGGTCAGCCTCCAAACTCAATTCATCTATAAATGGAAAATTTGACAATCCCAGACCTATATTTCTATCCAGTTTTCTTGGTAGGCATGGTTATCACAGGGATGAGATTTTCCTCTCTCATATATGCAAACATGTAGGTTTTCTAAAGCTCATAATTTTAGAGAACAGACTACTATTTTTCTTGCCAAGTGGATGCTCTTGTGGAAAAGTATTTTCATGCTCCTTTTCAAGTTTCAGCAGCCGTGTGTAGCTTTGACAAGAAAAGGGATACTTAAAATGTCTGTAAAGAACAGAGGAAATGTTTTCCTTTTGTAAAACATGAAAGTGTTGAAAATATTTTCCTCATTTTTGAAAAACAGAACAAATGAAGCACACAGTAAAACCAATGAGTTCATCTTGATTAGGAACAACATGAAAAATACTACTGTGGGATCTGTACACTTACAGCTGAATAGAAATTGCTTTATGACCTGAACTTGTACCACAACAGGGGAGCCAGATTGTTTCAGCTGACTGAGTTACTCGGGTTTGTAAATATGAGAGCAGAACCTCATGTGGTCTTTCTGCCGTCACATGGCAGGACCCATGGGCAATATGAACATTTAGTGGGGATGCAGAAGGTCTGGTGATTCCCTCAGAAGTTTGCTTTATTGTCCTTCACTAATCCATGGATCTGCAGTTATTTCACTGTATGCTCCCAGTTTGCTCTAGGGTTGGTCAGATGGGCTTCCACACTCTCAGTATCAGT
Organism: Oxyruncus cristatus; assembly: GCA_013399855.1. Classification (NCBI taxonomy): domain Eukaryota; kingdom Metazoa; phylum Chordata; class Aves; order Passeriformes; family Cotingidae; genus Oxyruncus; species Oxyruncus cristatus. Next base: position 43,340 of record VXAY01004729.1, on the reverse strand, counting down.
CATTTCTAGAAGTAATTCAGGACATGTAACTCAAGGAGGAGGCCATGAGCTACAAATTGTTCTAGCATGATGCTTCCAGCCATTGTCTTGTCTGAGGACTCTCGCTTCTCTTGTAACCAGGATGTTGTCTGTAACAAAATGTATCTGGGAAAAGATGGTGGCCAGGAACGGGTTGCTGCAGAAGCCATGAAAATTTTTTGACCAGTGTGTGCTCCCAACTGCCCCTGCAAATGAGATGTAACCCAGAAGACCAGATAAAGTGGCTTCTCCGTGTCTAAAGTTTGTATATTTAGAAGGGCAAGTGACCTTGGTCCAATAGCATGGGCCTGATTTTATGATATCATTCTAGAGGTATTATACCCTTCCCCAAAAAGAAGACAGGTAGTTTGTTGCCAGATGTAACTTCTTCTGCAAATACTGCCTTAAGAAGAGCATGACCATTTTTTTTTTCTCACAGATCCATTGTATTGATCTTGGCTCAGTCCCTTATTTGCTATATTACAGATGAAGACTTCGACAGAGTACAGCAATACAGAATGTTGAAACAAGTACTTGACCTATCCAAATTGTTAAATGTTGGTTAATGCTGTGGCAGGATAGTTCCACCTTGACCAGACCGAAGATCCAATCAAGCTATTAATCAAGCTATCATGCAAGATCAACTGCTGCAAGCCAGGGTGTTTTCTTGGTGTTAAGTATGCTAAAACCATCCTGGTTCATCAAACTTTGAATATACACCCTGCTTTTTGAAGTCTGATTTGACATATAAGCTGATAGCTGGCCTGTAAAGGTGTGACTAGCAGTCAATCACTTTATACTATAAAAAGTCTAGTCTCCTCTCATGCAGTCAGGTTCTTCTGACATAACCCTTCTTGGTGTGTATGTGAGGAGATTCCTCCCTTAGCTGGGGATGCCCTCCAAGGTTACTCCTGGAGGATGAGAGAAAGAGATCTCCCCACGAGCATTGGTATGGGTGAGTTATGTCAGATCTCTACTTAATAATTATTTCTTTTTGCTAGCTTTAATATTACTGCTTCAATAATTGCTTTTTTTACAGTGCACTATACTACTTTATGGTATATTATACTCTACTAGTAGATTTTTAGTGTTTATATTGTTTTAGTGCTTATGTTGTGTAGTAAATAGTTCTGATTAAGGTTTTTTGTCTGATCATTTGTATAAAATAAATTATTAATTTTATATAAATATTCTCATTTTACCATCATTAAAATCTGCGGGACAAAGTGGTTTAATACCTCTATAATGCCTTTTAATTTAAACAGGCCAAGGCTAAGATAGGATTCAGCCACATCTAAATGCTTCCCTAAGAAGGAGTTTAGAAAGCAAGGGAGTCTTCCTACACCTCGAGACTCACTGGCAAGGCTGTGCTTTTTAAAACTTTGTCTAAGCCTTCCACTCTCCCATGACAAATGCCTTGTCTCTCTGGGAAATAGAAAAGTGTCTTTCTTTGTAACATAAAAAGGAGATACTCAATTACAAACAAGATATTTTTCCAGGTTCTTCTATGGACTGCTAGATCTGATGGCAATAGAGAAGAATAGACTAATTCTGAATCAAAAAACAGTGGAAATCAGGCACAAAATTATGTAAATGAATGGGTTTACGTGTAAGTAAAACAGGTATGAGATGAAAATTTAAATTGAAAACTCTGGGAAGTTGGATATTCTGATTCCCTATCCTTGCATGATTTATTAGTCCTGCCCATCATTCTACTCATGCTCCTTTTTTATTAAAGAAATTAAGTAGGGTAGGGGGGAAGGAAGCAGGAATTAAATTGTGATACACAGCTCTTTATTTAGCAACTTAACTCCTAAAGTTTCCTGGGAAACAATCCTGTAAGAGAGGTCTGATTTTATTGCTTTTTAAGGTCAGGAGCAACCCAGCTGAATTCTACAGTAAAGTATAACAGTGTGACTCAGTCCTTTTCTATATATTATCTAATCATGACACATAGGACAAACTTTTTCCATAGGAAACTCGTTTTTGTGCTTCATTCAAAACCAAACTAAACATCAGCCTGTCTTGTTTTGTAAACTGGCGTGCTGCAAGAGAGCCACAAACCATGAACAGAAATGTAGGCACTACCAGCTACATCTTTGTGATTTGTAGTGTTTGTGAGTAAACAAACATCATAAATACAGAGAGAACTGTGCACAGTTATGTCAACAAGGTCTTAGTTAACCCAGGGTTCATTATGACATAGAAGTAAAAAACTTTAGAGCAGCTTATTTTGAGGTGAACCATTAATTTTTAATAGACATTAATACATGCAAACTTGAGTATGTGTGGTGTGTGTTTGTTGTTCTCACCATTCCCTGCAATGACATTGGAGTTCCCATTTTACCCTTTTGGTTGTATTTGCCCAGATTCTTATGTGTTGTTGCCGTGCTCTAGTATCTGCACTATCCAGTCTGTTTTCTAACTAGCTTACCTCGACTGGACTAGACACCACCCTGCTGCTTTCTTTTTTTCAAAGGTCTTTTAAAATTATCTCTTCCCAGGCAGTTTCTTACTGACGTCTAATGTCTAGAGTACTTTGTTTATCATGAGGGAGAAAAAGACAGATTCATCACAGGATTTTTTTTTGCTTTCGATACTGCAACAGTAAGTTAATTTGTACAATACTGTGACCAGAAAACAGTGAAATTTTCCAAACCAAAACCTGAAATGTAAACCACTCCAAATCCACACAATTTGAAAGTGAACCTTGTAAATCTTTGTGTAAATCACTTGTGCCTCTTGCCCTAGAAATGGAAAAAATTTTGCGAGAATTTTGTTTTCCCAGCCATTGGCACCTTCTGAAACTTCTTTTAGAGCTATTTTTGGGAACTAGAACTGAATCCATGAGGGCTCCTTCAGAACATTGTGTTCCACACACTTTTCCATATCATCTAGGCACCTGTTATGGTAGGGTGTTTATCTGAAAATGACCACGTAATGGTTTTGAGGGCATAGAGAACGTAAGTTTTTTTCCCAGATGTTCTCAGTCTGGGGTATGCAGAAGTAAAATAATTTTTTTGAGTTAAGACTTCAGCTGAACAGGCAGAAGTCACCTTTTTTAATTCAGAATAACATTACCACTACGTAGCCATTGGGATTGCATAAAAAATTAAGTTCCCACTTCAGGTTTAGAATACGCCTCACGTAGTAGCTTCCCTCCATCTGCTTTGCATAAAATGCAGGCTTTTATGTATTTTCTTCCTCTTTTTCAGTCTCTTATTTGGTACTTAATGATTCAGAAAAACTTCTGCACTTACTGTGATTCTGGTGACAAATGGAGGGTTAGCTTAAATGCTTACACGTTCCTCTTTTTTTTTTTTTTTAACAGACCTTCCCTCTGAGCGATGCAGTTAGAAGAAAAACAAAGTAGAGTACTTTATTTTCTCTTTATGTGGACTTTTGGTTATGACATAAAGAGGATCTACTGAGATACTAAAGTTATATATTGCCTCCATACTCAAACAGGATGAAAGCCCCAGTGTATTTATATGAAAGCTGCATTGTATTAAGCACTTGTCAAACAGTGCCTAAAATAGTAAATCAAAAGGTGAAAAAGGTCCTTTGCTAAGGAGCTTAAAATGTAATTGGGTGACTAACTGGTGTGCAAGGTATGCCTCACTGCTCTGTCAGGTGCATCCCTAAGTTTTAGGTAATAATAGGCTTGTTTTAAGACGTGGTGGTGTGATATGTTGGCAAATAGGGGTAGATGTGTGATGAAAAATTACCTACGCATAGGTGTGCTTGAGCTGAGAAAATGTTGAGAACAACTTGTCTGGTTAATGTAAGACGTGGTGGGTGAGTGGATCTAACAAAAAGAAGATGCCTGACATGTCCTTGCCTGCTACGTGCTCTCTGAGCTCTGACAGAGAGGCGTTTGTTTTCTTTGTATTATAGAGCAAGGTCTGGTGTATAGAGACATATGAAGAGATGGATTTAGCTGAAGTGATTTTATGAATTGCCAGTTCTGAATCCTCTGGAGGAAACAAGGACGTTTCTCTGCATAGTGTGTTGTACTCTCAGACCTTTCTCCATACAAATTTGGCCTCAAGTGAAAGTGGACCATCAGAATAGTTGCAGAGGAATCTCAGACAATATCATGGATAGCAGATAGAAAAAAGATAGTATCTAGATCTTTCATACAGGAAAAAAGTCAAGTGTTGAAATGGCCTGAAAGGGCCTGCATGCAAGAAAAAAGGGGGGAATCGCTAGAAACACATATGGGTGGCAGAGAAAATGGGAATGCTGCTGGTGGCAACCGAAGGGTGAAAGGAGTAGGGAGAGTCTAGGAAGGCAGGCATAAATTCTTGCATTAAAGAAGCACCCAAGAGGGAGTTTTAGAGAGAAGATTTCAGAGTTATTAAAGAGTGCAAGGACTTGATTATATAAGTTTCTTTTGAAGATGAAATTATTAAGGAAGACAGATCATATCTAAAATAGTTCTAAACAAAGAGCTCTGGGTTTTCTGGAAATTACAGTGGGTATGTCTGCGGTGCTCTATGGCAAATACTTGTTCTAGCATCGAACGAAGTAATTATTCTATGAAAAGATATGAAGGGCATAATCAGTGAAGAATGCTCCCGGTTTGCCATAGTTTTCAACAATCATTAGTCAGCCTTTCTTCTTTCCAGTTTTGTTTTCTTCTAGTTTTGCCTTGCTCAGCTCCAGGCCTTTATTCAGTGTGCTGCAGTTGCAATGGTGCCTCAGCAGAAGTTAATGTGTTGAGGAGTTTCCTGAACTGCATCTGCCGTAAACATTCAACTAAACACCATCTGGAAGGGCTCCAAAACAGAGACCCTGAAAAACACAGCCCAGCTGGTCTGAGAGATAATAGCCAAATGAGTATAGCTGTCTGCAAGAAATCAAGCACAGTGTTTTGGCTTTGACCCTTCTGACCTTGTATAGTTTGAAATGTGAATCAAATTCATTAGGCTGTTTTTGCCATGCTAATGAAATGGTCTTGCTCAAAGACTAATGGAGACAAGAAATCTGTGTGTGGTGGCCAAGGAGGTCCTGGATTGTGGCATGGGTTACTGTCTACTCCATTGTAACTATGACTGCATATCAACATGTAATGTTTCTTTCTATTAATTGTATTCTTAATGATTGATGTACAGCCAATGCATAGTGCTGATACTCAAGAATAGATGTTTTTCATTCTAGGAACTTTGCTTCTTTTTTCTTGCAAAGTCTATCAACCAGTTTTCCTGGAGGCAGGGTGACTGCAGTGTGTGATCATGCAGCACGATGTGGGAGCATTTCTTTTAACTATTTTGAGATAGTGGGTGGCTATAATCAAACTCTTCTGGTACAGTGAACTTGAGTACTGTGTTGATTACATAGGTAGGACTGGGTTCTGGAGGTTCTGGATGTAGGTTCTGGCTTAGTCAAAGGCATAGTCAAAGTTGACAGAAATGAAGTAATTGTTAACATTAAAGTTAGTGAGATGAAAAGGATTTTATGTGTAAGTACAATTCACATCCAGTGGAAATATTCTGCAGACACAACAGATTTTATTGTAGTTCTGTGTTGAGGTCAGGCATAGCTCTTTTTAGCAGGAAAAGGATTGAAAATGTTCCCCCTGAGATGCAGAATGCTTTCCAGAGTTCCCAAATAAATAAGGAACAAAGTCAGTACAGTAACCACTGAAGAGACAGAGGATGCTGCTCACCAACAACCTGGCCGTTCTTACCACACTTAAGTGCTGTACTGTGCTGAGAGCCTAGTGAAATGGTTTCATATGGCTGGTCCTTCTTTCCCACTGACAGTTTAGGACCTAATCCCTATAAATGCAAAATTAAACACCATTTCTCCTCACAGCACATTATTGTAATACCTTTCTGCAAACTTTCTTAAATTTCCTTGTGTTGCTTTTTCCTATCTGAATCTGAATCCCCCATCTTTTATTTTCATTTCAACTTATTAAAGAGGGAAGATCACCTCTATCTCTCCCTCATGGAGAGGATGATAGAGCACATTCAGTGTACCCTCAGTTTGTGGCCCTTTAAGCATTACATTGTAGCTGTTCAAGGGTGAGCATTTAGAGAAGAAAATGTGATTCTGATTAGGTATAAAAGATGTGCTCTGCTTTCTTTTAAAAATAAAAGGAACCTATAGGAATAGAAGCAGGAAAAGAAACCACCTTCCCACAACACTTCTGTTTCTAACCAGAGCTTCTCTGTCCACTTGGTTTTGATTACTTTGAACTGGGATCACAGCCTGTGGGTACGAGGGCGCTAACGTGATCCTTAGGAACGCTCACGTCTGTTTTTTATTTTCTGCTGATTTCATTTTGAAGAATGAGATTTTTGATCCTTGCTTCTCACCAAAACTAAAAAGTCCTTAAGCCAGAAGAAAAAGTGAGCCCTGCCCCGTTTCCTCAACTCCTGGGAATAAGCGAGGAGGTGTTGGAGGGCAGCTCACGGCACTGGTGCCACGCTCCTTTCTTGGTACGGAGGAGGCTCCGGCAGAGGAGCAGAAGGATCGAGCGGCTGCGGGCAGCCTTCCTTCGCCTCTTCCCTGATGGGGCGAAGGAGCAAGCCGATGGCCTCCCTCCCTCCCGCTGCCGCCGTGCCCACCAGGGCGGTGGGTAAGGAGGTGGACGTGCTCTGGGGGCGGACGGAGGCCCGAGGCAGCCGTGACTCCGGAAGTGCGGAGCCCACCTGAGTTAGGCGGACCGGAGGTGGTTTCGAGGGAATCCAGAGGCTTGGCTGCCTCCGACCGCGTTCTGCCCCCGCTGGCGTGATCCCCGTTCTCCGTTTCACAAAGTGCTGAGCATAGCCCGCGCCAGCGCCTCCTGCGTGCCCAGACTCACGGAGGGAACCAGCATCTCTGCTGCGATCCCTCGCGGAAAATCGACCTGCTCTCGGGGGCCGGAATTTCCGCAACAGGAGGGGCTGGATAACTCCAACACTCCGAGCCCCGGGCGGGAACGGGTGCGCTGGGAGGTGCTCGGCTCGGCGCGTGGCCCGGCACGCCCAGAGCCAGCGTGTCATCGCCCACAGGCCCGCTCTCATTGGCTGAGGGCACTGCCCATCCTCCCATGCAGCCAATCAGGCTCTCCCCGCTCCGCGCGGACGTCGCCGCCGCAATAAGGTGCGCGGTCCGCTGCTCTCGGCCCGGTGGTGGTGATTTCAGCGGTTCCCTTAAGGTGGCTCGGGTTTAGCCCGATAAGTCTCTGAAGCCAGGGACAAGCGCGGTGAGGGGCTGTGGGGGAGGGGGTGCAAGGGCCCTGGGCTCGGGGAGGCTCCCTGCGGGGGCGGCTAGGGCGGGTGGCTCCCTCGGAGAGGTTGTCCCGGCGCTCCCGGGGCCGGGAATGATAGTATTTTGAGCCCCTGGGCAGGCAGTGGCTTCCTGAGGGGGCCGTGGCGGTGAGGAACCTCGGGTGTGCATGTTGATGTGTTTGTGTGCGAATCGTTGCTCCGCGCTGGCAGCCGCCCGTCTTTGAGTGCGTCCGGGAGGAGGTGCTGCCCTACTTCTGGGTGAGCTTCTCCGTGCTCAGGGAAGGCCGAGAGACGCAGGTGCACCGTACTGGGACCTTATAAAAGGGCTAGAGCAGGAGCCCTGGAACTTCTGGTAGTTAGACCTTAAAACTATGCTTGGCCAAAAGCTTTGCTGGTGTAAGATGTTACGTTGAGCAGTGTGCGCTGTCTAGTGTTTCTGTTCTATCACAGAATGGCTTGCGTTGGAAGGGACCTTAAAGATTATCTTGTTCCAACCCCCCTGCCATTGGCAGGGACACCTTCAACTAGACGAGGTTGCTCAGAGCCCTAACCAGCCTGGTCTTGAACATCTCCAGGGGTGGGGCATCCACAGCTTCTCTGGGCAACCTGTCCCAGTACCTCTCTACTGGGTCCAGGTCTGCTGTCTGTATCCTCCTTGCTATCCCAGCGATTTCGGTAGATTTCTGCACATTAGAGCCTTAGTAATTGCAGTCTAAACAAGTCTGGGGGAGGAAATGATAGCCCGGGGCATCTGGGAGGCAAGAAACCTTCCCTTGTTGGAAAGGCAAGAACTGCGTGTTCACATCTTTTTGGGAGAAGAAATTTGGTTGCTTTCCCAGCGCCTACAAGAGGCGGGTGTTCTGTTTTCTTACAGCTCTGAGAAGAAATGATGGTTAACATAGCCATTTGCAGTTGTGATCCCTTTCTGTGAGTGCTCAGTGTTTATTCTTTCTGTGCAGGTAATCAGACAAGAGCGTGGTGGCCTCTATATAAAGCAGTTCTTGAGTTTATGGTGGGATTTGTGTAGGCTATTCCTTTGCCATAGGAAAGGTGAGTAGGATTATTTCCATATGTTGCCCTAAGGCTTTCTAGCTTAAGTGCTTCCATAACTGGATTCATATTTAAAACAACTCTATGACTGCCAGTCCTTTCTAAATTTGTTTGATGATATGTTTTATGTAGCTGAACTGGAGTTCATGATCCTAAGATGATATTAGGTCTTTGTATAACTATTTTTTAACATTCATTAAGTGTTTTATTTTTTTTGGCCAAAAGTACCAACCAGACTTGTGCACCTCCTCTAATGTTGGGTCTCGGTTTTTTGGTTGTGTCTTAATTTGATTTTGTAAAGTATGCCATCTCTTCCTGTAGATAATACTTCATTGTTCAGACTAATTGATTGTATCTGCAGAGATAGTTTTCTCTGGGGCTATTTTTTGTGTAGTAGTTCATGCTATGGACACCTGCAATTTTTTAATCGTATCTGTGGGGTGTTGGAGAAAGCATTTCCATCTAAAGTCAAAGTGGTCTATCTGACACTTGTTTTTGTTATAAACCTGGGATGTTAAAGGGTATAGTTTAATGTTGTGTGTGATGTGACATGACAGATGAATCCTAGTGATAGTGGATTTCTTTGCTTAATGTGTAACTGATTGTTGTGAGTGGAAAAAATAGAGCATGCAGGGGGTTTTGTCTCAGAGGTTCCGTGCCATACGCAAATTTTACACCCCCCCCTTGCATGAAATAAGACTTTTCTTTGTATCTATCAACTGTCTATTGTGTGTCAGACAATGCATCCTGATATTCTGTAAAAATCTCAGTCCTCAAAGGCATTTTAATCCTGAAGATGTACCATTAGGCAGAAGTTAAGACTGGGGAGGCTTTTCATGGTGTCCTTGTGTGAGATTAAAGGACAACTAAGGTGCTGTTACAGTTAAGATTAAATTACTGAGTCTGTTAATCAATTCAGCTTTTCTAGACACTTTTTGAAAGTCTGGTAACACTGAGCGCTAATATTGTGCTGATGTTTCCCAAAACCCAGCATGGATGGGCCTATCCCATCCTGCTGAACTAATTCAGGGTCACAGTGGGCCTGGATTTGAGACACTTGGAGTGTAATTGAAGCAGCTAATTTGAGTCTTAAGTGTGTCTCTTATGGATATCTAGTCCAAGGTTGGATGTGCAGAAATTGGACCTCAGTCTCCCAGTGCCCATGGTTTTGAGAGCTCTTAATATTCATCTGAGTATACAGCAGAGCCTCCAGTGTGTAGAGTTGTATTTTTATATTTTTCCTCCCTGCTCTGTTCATTGCAGTCTAGCCTGTTTCTCAGGTCGGAGTGATCAGGTGGGGCCTTCAGAGTGGCAGTGCTGTGTTAGATGGACCTTTCTGGCATCACATAATCTACTCAGAAGATCTCTGACCATCTTGCAGACCCTTTTGACCAGTGGTCAAAATGTATCTCCCATTGAAGACAATCCCGGGGTAGTATTGCTTGGTCAGCAAGAGCAGAGAAAGGTACTGTTTGATCTTATGAATGCTTAGCTCTTATTTAATGAGGACAACAAACAGGCCTTTTGTGCCCACTGCAAAGGTAAAAGCACTTGTGCCCAGGTATGGCCAGCAGGACCAGGGAAGTAATTCTTCCCCTGTACTCAGCACTGGTGAGGCCACATCTGGAGTGCTGTGTCCAGTTCTGGGCCCCTCAGTTCAGGAGGGACATTGAGGGGCTGGAGCAGGTCCAGAGAAGAGCAACCAGGCTGGTGAAGGGACTCGAACACAGTTCCTATGAGGAGAGGCTGAGGGAGCTGGGGTTGTTCAGCCTGGAGAAGAGAAGGCTCAGGGGAGACCTCATCACTCTCTACAACTCCCTGACAGGAGGTTGTAGCCAGGTGGGGGTTGGTCTCTTCTCCCAGGCAACCAGCAGTAGGACAAGAGGGCATGGCCTTAAGCTGTGCCAGGGGAGGTTTAGGTTGGATATTAGGAAGAAATTCTTTACTGAGAGGGGAATCAGGCACTGGAATGGGCTGCCCAGGGAAGTGGTGGATTCTCCGTCCCTGGAGTTTTTTAAGATGAGACTGGATGTGGCACTTAGTTCCATGGTCTAGTAACCCTGGTGGTGTTGGATCAAGGGTTGGATTTGATGATCTCAGAGGTCCTTTCCAACCTGGCTGATCCTATGATTCTGTGATTAATCCTGGTGCCTGAGAAACGCATTATACTTCATGCCTCTACATAGGCAGCAGAGGAATAATATATTTGAAAGTCAGGAAGGGGATGGAATCATTTGTGAGGTCACTTCTGGATTCAGTGAAATGCTAGCTATACATTGCATCCCTGAGTGTATGTGTTGTCACACTTGAATGTGGAGGAATGATGGAGGAGGTGGCCTGCAGAAAAATCAACCAGAGACTGGAATAATTAGCAGGACAGGATGGGGTTATGAGGAAACATATTATGCAGAGCATAATTGTGGTGACATCTCCTTTGAGAAAAGCTGATAAGGTTCTGTATGTTGCCAGTTCCAGTTCCGTGGTCCTACTCTCCAACTCCTCTGGCCGAGGGCCACAGCTGCTATCTGTGCCTGCATTCCCCCAGAGCCAGTGTGGATCTTGGAAGCCCTTGTGTGCTTGAGCTCCATGTGTCACTTCTGAGTTCACCAGTGAGAGTGAGATCTGCTTCTCTGGGAGCCTGTGATACAGAGTCAGACTTTATTAAAGCACTTGAGGGAAACCTGTAGACTGGAACAGCTTGTACAAATCTGCTCCTAATTAACTGGTTAAGTGGGCTAGTTGCAACAAGCTAGGTGGAGGATAGTGCTTCTCTTCCTGCATGAGAGTGGGAGGAATTCAAAACCAGGGGACCTCAAATGTAAAAACATACTCAGCAAACACTTGTTTCTTTGGTTGTTCGGATTCTGATAGTTGTTTACTTTTTGCTGACATATTATGCATTATCTGTGAGATGTTTGATGTATCTGTCTCATGTTTTTGTCCAGATCATCATTATTAGATGCCAGACCAAGTTGCCAGCTGTGCTAAGCTGGAACCAAAATGTCTAAGCATAGGCTTGTTCTCTTAAGACATGGGGAAGGAGCCTGGACCAAGGAGAATCGCTTCTGCAGCTGGGTGGACCAGAAGCTGAGCAGTGATGGGATAAAGGAAGCTCAGAACTGTGGCAAACACCTTAAAGCGCTGGGCTTTGAATTTGACCTAGTCTTCACCTCTGTACTGAGCCGCTCCATCCAGACTGCGTGGCTGATCCTGGAAGAGATGGGCCAAGAGTGGGTCCCCATTCAGAGTTCCTGGCGGCTGAATGAGCGTCACTATGGTGCACTGATTGGGCTCAACAGAGCAGAAATGGCTCTGAATCACGGGGAGGAGCAAGTAAAAATATGGAGGAGAAGCTATGATGTTACCCCACCTCCCATATCTGAATCTCACCCTTACTATAAAGAGATATACAACGATCGCCGCTATAAATGCAGTGATGTCTCTCAGGACAATCTCCCAAAAGCTGAAAGTCTAAAAGATGTGCTTGATAGACTGCTTCCCTATTGGAATGAAAAGATAGTGCCAGAACTAAAAAGTGGCAAAATGATTCTTATCTCTGCTCATGGTAACAGCAGCAGAGCATTGCTGAAACACGTTGAAGGTAAGGGTCTTTTTATTGGTCTTCCCTTCTCCTCCTTACTCAATGGCTTGGAGTTTTATATCTTGTTCTGTAATGTATGCTACTTATCTGGACCAGGATGTAATGTTTTTAGTCTCCAAGGAGAAAAAAAGTTGGTCATGAATCAAACTGGGGCATGTGGAAGCAGGGAGACTTCGTTAGGTTAATGTATTTAAGAAAAGGGCCAGATGCTTTCTTCTTGTTTCTCATTTTTCATTTAAAACTGCTGTATTCAAACTAATTTTGTGGTTGGTCTAGTTAGACAAAAACTCTTCAGGCTCAATTATTTTTGGATCTATTCAGCTGTTTTGTCAGGTTTGAAATCATCATCTGTTTATTAAACAAGCATTGCTGTAACACAGTAGGTACTTGCTAAAGCTTATGCAAATACGATGTTTTTTCCCAATATAGAAAATGCATACCAATAAACAGCCAAGTTGGTAGCTTAGTATAAGGTTGCTTATTTATGTTTGCATTGGGAGATACCATTAAAGGCCATCTGCTCCAACCCCCCTGCAATAAGCAGGGACATATTCGACTAGATCAAGTTGGTCAGAGCCCTGTCCAAACTGGGCTTGAATGTTTCCACAGGGATGGAGCATCTACTGTCTCTCTGGTGAACATGTTCCAGTGTTTTACCAGCCTCATCATGAAATTTATCTTCTTTATATCTAGTCTGAATCTACCCTCTTTTTTATTTTAAAATCATTACCCCTTGTCCTATTGCAACAGGCCCTGCTAAAAAGCCTGTACCCATCTTTCTTAGAGGCTCTCAGGAGTCTTCTCTTCTCCAAGCTTAACAACCCCAAGTCTCTCAGCCTTTCCACATAGGAGATACGCTCCATGCGTCTGATCATTTTTGTGGCCCGCCTCTGGTCCTGCTCCAATAGATCCATGTCTTTCTTGTGCTGAGGATCCCAGAGCTGGGCTTGGAAACGACTTATTTGGGACTTGATTTAAAGATAAATCACATCCTTTTCATTGTTAGATTCTTCCCCCCTCCTTCCTCTTTCATCTCATGGCTTCTAGGTCATCCTAAACTGGAAGATGGAATATATTAATTTCTTTGTGGGGAGAGTAGATTTACTTAATTTATGTAATTTAAGTTTAGTGATTATATATGTGTTAATACAGCCTACTGGAGTTGTAGTTGCAAGTATGCGCAGACTGGATTGTGTCCACTCAATTTTTTTTTAGTTATGAAATATTTTGTTGTGTGCCCCTATGGCTCTGACTCCTGAGTACTTCTGTATTTGGGCATGTTCGAACAGTGAGGACAGCTGATGCTTTAGCAGAAATCAGAAACCTGATAAATGAGTGGCTTCTGTAACTAGAAAGGCTGTGAATCTTGGGGTCCAGGATGAAGGAGGAAAGCTGGTTCAGTCAGTTCCACTGATGTTCTCAGAGGTGGTTGTCCACACTGTGTGAAATGATAAAAATTGCAAAGGAGGAAGGGGGAACTACAACCACAGTGTCTCTGCAGCACCCCAAGAACTCAACCAGTTCCATGAAACCAGAATGGACAGGCCCTTTGGGGACGAAATGCTGACAGATGACCATGGCTTCAGCAGAGCCCCTGGGCCACATTCTGTGCAGGCATGCACTGAGGCTGAAGCCGACAGCACCAGGGACTGGTAAAGGTTCCTTTGGAGTTAGTATGGACTCCTTGCTGCATTAAGATCAGAGAGAAACAACGATGCAGAACTTTTCTTTGAGACAGTTGTTACCTTGACCTTTTCCCACACTCAGCTGAAGTAAAAAAGCTATGTTTTGTCTGTCTTACAGTGCTTGACCCTCTCAGCATATGCTTACACAGGGAAATGTGAGGAATCCTTGGCAGAGGATCTTCTGCTGTTGACTAAGAACTGTCCATCAGCTACCCCACAGAAGCAATTGCCAGATACTTGCTGGCTCTCCTGCTGTTTATGTAGTGGAGATTGGATTGATGAAGAACTGGCCTGAAGGGTAGCATGAACAGAGACACCTGTTATTTCAACCTGCTTATTTTTTAATTATTATTATTATTATTAATTTTATTTTTTATTTAAGAGCTCCTTAGCTGGGTCTAAGAGTTCCTTGCCTGCATTGCTGGCTGTCCCTCTCCTTCTCTGCTGAAAGGTTGTGAGTTGCTTTGGAATCTTGCTGGAGTTGGACCTGATTCAAGAGTGCTTCAGGTTTTGCAGTCTACTGTATTTATAGCACCCAATGTGAGATGGACTTTGTTTTTGTGAATTTTTTTGGATAAGCTTAGGGTATCCTGTACTTCAGTGGAACTTTCTAGGCCTCTCTAGCTTAGCTGGAACCATTTTTCTTTCTCTTTTTTTGGCATTTTGAAAACTGGGCTCCAAATGCCTCAAGCAGCTTCAAGATTCATGCTTCATGATTACTTGAATGGCTTAGGATAGAGTTAACTTTAAGTTTCTAAGCTACATCTTCCAAGATTAAATGGCAGTAAACATGAATGTTTTCATTCAGTTTGGTCTAATGAAACAATTTTAGGTGTTTCACTCTGAATTTTTTTTTTTCTAAAAGACTTCAGAGTATCCTTGAAGTTATTATGTTAAGGAGGTATTTTTTTGAAACAGGCCTGCAATTCTCCAAAACTGGTGAAAAGCTGGAAGTGTAGTTCTGGTTGCATGCAATCATCAGAACAGAGTATTGTGCTAACAATGGGTTGGATTTTGGTCTTGTGTTCTCAGTGCACAGAGGAAGGGGACATCATTAAGGTGTATGCAATGCCTGTAGGATTTGCCATGCTCAATACACATCCTAGATGCACAGGATATATTTATAGCTGATTTGCTCAATTCTTTGATGGAGGAATAGTTTTCTCTCTATCTAATCACTCGTGTTTCAGATTGGAAACCTTTTAGCAGTGTCCCATTGTGAAGACATTAGTGTAATACTTTTGACCACCTTGCACTGTTTGTATTGAAGTACTAATTGGGAGACCAAGTCCAATGGCCTGATTTATCAGGTGACTCGCAGAAGGACTGTCTAAACTTCTTTCAAGTGTGATACTTGTGCAGTTACAGTATTCTAGTAGTTTACATGCTGGAGCTACACACTGTGGGACCTGGTGTGGATTGTGTGTTGAGGGCTTCTTAACAGATTATTTTACTGCTGCTTGACCTTCTTAAGGAAATACTACTCATGTGTTTGTGGTGTCTGAGTGCAGTTACAGAAAACAGCTTGATATCTAACAATTCAATGCTGTTGAAATGAGGTGGTCTTGCTCTCCCTGTCATTCATCCCAGTCTTTGCTATGTGCTTCTGCCGCTTATTTCTTGTGAGCTTGTTGAGCCTTACTGCAAGTTAACTTGGCCTGTATTTTGGCCACTGCTGAGCAGTGCTCCCAGAGCATCAAGGCTGTCTCTCCAACATTGTCCCCCAGTAGGCTGGGGCTGGGCAAATTTTTGGGAGGGGATGTAGCCAGGAGAGCTGACCCGATCTGAACTTGGCATATTCCTGACCATAGGATGTTTGCTCAGCAGTTAAAGATAAGAAAAAGGAAGAGGGGCATTTGTAATGACACTGGAGCAATTGCTATGATACTGAAGCCCTAATTAATGGGAATAGATTGAACATCACCTGCTGATGGGAAGTACAGAATAAATCCTGTGTTTTTCTTCACTTCTGTGCTTGGTCTTTGTTTGTGCTTTAGTAAACTGCCTTTCTCTTGACCCACAAGTTTTTTTCCTATTTCTTCTCCCATCCTGCTGGGGAGGGGAGTGATAGAGCATCTTTGTGGGTGCCTGTGTCCAGCCAGGGTCAACCCCACATAATTCTTTTTGGTGCTCTACTGTAGCCGCCTTGCTACCGAAACCTTGCCATGCAAACCTAATACAGACATGGCAAATCTTGGTAGACATAAGGATGAAACACATGTAGACGATATGCTGAAGCCATGGTTGTAGCCCTCTGTCTTCTTTTTTTCCTTAAAATCTGCAAAACAAGCTAACATTCTGTAAAGACCCAAGGCCAGATTCTAACACTGCTTACTTCCCTCCTCTGCCCTGTTGAAGTTAGGTCCTCCTTAGCCTATAGGAAGGACAGAAATTGGCTCTGAATATTTAAATTAGTAGGATAAAGCTTCAGTATTTTCATTAAGCATGTGGGAAGGATGCTATGACCTGATTTGGATCTCAATTAAAAAGCACCAGTTCTAGAGCAAGTCCATTGTGGCTGAATTTATGCGTATGATCTTGTGTGTTTTATTGTATGAATCATCTGGCCTTAAGTGTAGTTGGCATGCAGGGGAACAGGGGTGTAGTTATTCTGAATAGCTGTTGCGGTGTTTGTGTTGCTCCAACCAGAAGAATAGAAGGAAGGAACTTGGTAAGAGCAGGTGAGAGGGAAGGAGAAGCTGAACCACCCTTTCTAGAAGCTGGCTGCAGGTGCTCAAAATCAGTGGGGTTTGTCTCTGTAGGACTTTCCAGGTTATGAATATTTCAAAGCGCATGGGCTACCACATAAAGGTGAATTATTAAACTTGCACTGAGATATTTCTAGTCTCTGTGGGTTTGATCACCCAGTTCAGTTAAATAGAGTGTAAGTGAGCTGGGAAAGAATTCTGAAAGTGATTTTCAAAGGTCTTTTTTGTAATAATTGCTGTACGACATTATTACAGTGTTCAGGTACCAAACTGCTTCCTGCTGTACAGCTGCTGTTAAGGGACAGCGTTTAATAGGTGATCATGAGAGAACATGGGAGATGTCCACTTGAGGAATGTAGTTGCTCAGTCAGCATTTTGTCTGGGATCCTGAGGAAGTCATCCCAAGTATTTCGTGAGGCCTGTGGGTTTTCATGGCTGTAAGTAGGTAGGACCTGGGTTTTAAACCTTCTTGGGTAAGGACTGCTTCCAGCAACCCTTCGGCAGTGCTGAGACCCAGGTTTTGGGACTAAACAGGGGAGGGAAGAGTGATTCTTCAGTGATCTTATTTTCCATTGCACCTTGTAGTCAGCAGTTAAGACCTTGTCCTGATTTCACCCTTCTTCCCTGTGAGATACGACAAGTTGTGACACAGGCCAGCTCAGATGAAGTGCAAGAAAAGGTCAGCTGGTTTGAGTTACAGCACGTGAAGTAATTGGATAGCAGTTAGCTTGCAGTTGTAATTGCTTAAGTGTGAGATGTAAACCCTTCACTGGCTTGCTGGGTTGGGGAAGTGTTTTGATGAATTCTCCCTGCAACCAAAGAGTTTGTGTGACAATCCTGCTCAGCTTCTTGCTTCCTGACAAACAGAGATACTTTACAAATGCTCTACGAGTGCTGAGATAAAGCCACAGGATACTGTTGTTTCTTTAGAATTTTCTTCTGACTTCAGCTTGCATTTCCATACTTCTGGATGTCAGGCACCACTTCTGTAGGAGGAAGAATCCTGAGGAGAAAGCCATCATGCTTGCTGCACCATGTTTATCCTAGACTGCACTGTTTGGCTTTGTAAATCAATACTAATTGACATTTGTGGTCACTCTGCGTTCTGTAAAAAACAGTAAAATGCATTTCTGAATTTGTGTAGCTACAGCTAGTTTGGTTTATTCCACTCCAGAGGAAAAAGCTTTTAAATATCATAGGTCATGAGCACATTATATGAGTTGCCTGAACTGTCCTGCATGACTTCATCTGCTTTATGTTTATACAAATGGTTTAGTCTGAGAGGTGGACAGAACACTTCATAGGCACAGATTCTCTGTGGATACATGGTGACATGTATGTTGTTAAAATCTGATGTTTAAGAAACCTTGAAATAAGAACTCGGGCAGTTTGACTGCTTGTTTTGTAAACCAAAGTCCTTGAGAATTGTGCTTATGCCTGGTAAGCAGTCTCAGTATTTTTCCCATTGATTTCTGTGATGGTTTACAATTTTAGATACTCCTTGAGTTCTTTTCTGTAGGTCTGATTCTTTGGCCTACAACAGCTGAGTATCCCTTGTATGCAAGGATTGCTTAAATGGTCAGTGTGAATTTTTTTAAAGGACTAATGTTCAGTATTGTTACAAAGTGTAAGTTTCTTGAAAGGGTTTGTTCCTGGTGCTCCATGCCCTTCTGAAGCTCAGGGCTAACCTAAGTGCTTGGGCTAATCTAAGCAAGAGTAGGTCACTGCAAAAGTTGCATGCTTGTGTAGTCTTTCTACCTCATGATTAGTTCTGTTTTTTTCTGACCTGTTGTCATCCTGCTGTGGATGAGTGGCTTCACTGGTGTGGATTTTCCTGTTAATGTGCTGGCTCTGCTTTTCTACTCCTTTTTGGAGTAGCGCATTTGGACGCTAATGACCTTTTGTGATGCATGAATTGAGAAACTGCGGAGGAGAACCTATTGACTTCCATGTCCTGTATTAAAGGAACAGTATAGTCACCATCTTTTTTTTTTTTCACATGAGTAGGCTGAAAAAATGAAGAAACTCACTTCATCTCCATGAGAATTCTCTCCTTTAGCTGTTCCTAAAGCACTAACCAAGCTATAGCCTAGCTGGGAATTGACACTTGAGTAGCTGATGGTGTTCATGGAGTCTGGAATGTGTCCTTGACTGTTTTAAGATTAGATAACCTCAGAAATAAGGCAATAGGCAATTAGGAAGCTGTAGATGTAACTCTGTGTTTTTCCTTTGGCAGGCATCTCCGATGAGGACATCATCAATGTTACTCTCCCCACTGGTGTGCCCATACTTCTTGAACTTGATGAGAATTTGCTCCCTCTGGGCCCTCACCAGTTTCTGGGTGATCAAGAAGCTATCCAAGCTGCCATCAAAAAAGTGGAAGATCAAGGGAAAGTAAAATCTGTTGAGAAGTAAAATGCCACTAACTTAACACAGCTGTGTTTGAAGTGTGGTAGTAAGTGACTGTGTATGATAGCTAGGTTGCACTGTGTGAATTTCTCAATTTCAGGCACTAAATAATTGGAAGGGACAATTGTTGAGTCTCAGGTTGATAGCTTAACCCTTTGCCTTTTCAAAAACTGGACTTTAGATCACAGCATGAGGTTATCAATACTGAAAAAAGAAATGAAGAGATGATTCAGGTAATGGAAACTTGTAAAGCAGTCTGCCCCAGATCTGGGACTGAGGATGGCCCAGTACAGGAAAAAAAGGGATGTGTTATTATTGACTACCAACAATCAGTCCTAATCTGTTAAGGAGAAAAGCACTAGCTTACTGGACTAATTAAGTCCAGGTTGTTATAGATGATAAAACTTACTGTCAAAGTGGCACCAGATAACTGTTATCAACTATGATTCTTCTGTCTCAGTGGCAATGACAATTTGTTCTGAATGGATTTCCTCAGTCTTTCAGAACACTTTTAGTTGGACAACTCTCTGCCTTTGTTATTTTGAGTCTTCCATGGCCAGTTCATGATCCAGAGAATTTTATAGAGATGTTCAGACTGTTACATATCATAGTTGTCTTTTGTTACAGTATATTCCATTTTCTGGAAGGAATCTAGATGGAATTCCTTTTCCTCCACCATCTATGCAAAGCCTAGCATGACTGCATTTTGCTGGCTTGCAGTAATAGGATCTAACTCAGACTTAAATACACAAAAGAAGCACAGAGATTTCCTGCTTGGTGTTTAAATTATAATGGAGCTCTTGGTGAGGGACCTGAATACCTTTTGAAACACTTCTGTAACATTTACTAGAGGTTTGATCATCCCTTAATCTAGTTGTTAGAATAATTCATTAAAACTGAATATATACATATATATATAAGTCAATAAAACTGGATATAGGAACCCCTCCCCCAAGCTTTCCTGAGTTGTAAAGATATTCTGATAAATATGTTCTACACTAATATTACTGTGACATAATCTGTATCAAATTCTCTGAAGGGCTGGAAGATATGTATGAGGCAGGTAAGAAGCGGTACTGGGTGCAGCTCATTCAGCCATTGTGCTGGTAGGGAATGATATTCTGCCAAGCCTGAAAGTGTTCTCCTATAAACCTCTCTTCACAATCATAGCTTGATTCGTGGTGAGTGTGGCCTTGCTGTTGTTTGGCACTGATTTTTGACCAGTTCACACTGTGGTTGGATGTAGTGTAGCATGTATGGCACCCTGATGTTCTCGTTATGTACACAAGCATCAGGGTAATTCCACTTTTGAAGACTTGCTCTTAATCTTACTTGCAAATATGATATGTTACTAAAATTTATATCTGACCCACTGTCACAACACCTGAGCATCTTGATTCTGAGCTTGCATACTGACATGGGTGTCATTTGTCTGTGTGCTGTTAGAGCTGAATGTGTTCTCAGCTTGGCCCAGGTACAAATATTGATATTAATGAGAATTTCCTTGGATATTATAAACTTTTACTGTCCTAGGATAGCTGCTGCTTTGCAGTGAGCACCTCTGTAACTCACTTTGTGAGAGGATGTTTTTTTGTTTTGAGGAGAGCAATGTGACAGTGTGGTGTGCCTCTGACAGTCTTCCTGATACGTGGAGCAAGACGTTCCAGGTCAGAGTAGTGTAGCACATAATTCATAAAAGACTTCTTGCTAGGAGGCAGTTTCTCTTGCATGAATTATGCTTGGACTTCTCTTTGGTTTTGTTTTTGTAACCCCTGCAGTAGGAACAAAGTCACATGTTTCTCTTCCGAACATAAAGCTGGTAGGTTTACTCTTTCTTTGTACAAGAAAGGGTTTTTCAGTGTTTGTTTTGGGGTTTCTCTTGTTGTGTTTTGGTTGTTTTTTTTTTTCCCTCTGAAATACTATTAGCAGCTTCTATGCTACTTTATTTGATACTGACTTACTCCTTTATGGGTTTTTAGTTTTCTGTGTGTAGAGTAGCTCTGAATCTTAGTTGATACTTTACAAGTCAGTGTGACAGAGTTAGATTGTTGATCAGCAAATGTTTGCCTGTGAATGCCCGGAGAAGGGCCATGGGCACTCAAGTGATTAAATTCTTCTGCAAACATTATATAATGTGTAAAGTTTAGTATCAAGTAAAAGTTACTGTAGACTTGTAAACAAGACTAGCAGAGCCACCCGTTGTCAGTGGAAACTGAATGCATCCAGATGTGAGCATACAGGCCACGTCCATATCCCTTTGGCATTGTGATGTTGTAGCATAGAACTTCTTCGGGACTTCATGTGCAGCTGAACTGGGAGATATGCTCTCCTCTTCTCTTAGAGAACCCATGATCTCTTCTGGGCAATGGAAAGGTAAGGTAGACAAGTAAATTTGGAGAGCATTATCATATCTTCTTGCAGCTGAATGGATAAAATTGATCAAAACATCCTTTCAAAGAGTCATGGACAGTAAAAGAACACTAATGTGATGTTTTCAGGTGAAGCTGTTTTTACAGTGCTGCTTGAGATGTGAAGAGTGACAGTGCCCTGGGAAGTTTGACTTTGGTAGTGACTCCAGAGCCATGACAGAATTTTACATGCACATCTGGCAGCAATAACACCTCGCAAAAGTATCAGATGGAACCAACTGGGGATTTCATTGTGCTCCTTAAGATTATTTTAACACCTTGCAATGCTTCCTTCTGAATAGCCTTTTAATTAAAATCCTGATTCATAAAACATGTATATTGAAGAAGAGAAACCAACTTCCATCAGCAGTGGCATAAGGATTACTGATCTTCAGTCATAGCTACATGAGAGGGAGACATGAGAATCTTGCTGGTGACTTTAGAGATGAGTGGTTGGGAAGCATTTTCCCCATATTTCAGTATGCCTCAAAATCCTATAAGGTAACTGATATTTTTACAGTTAACATAACAGATGTGGTTAATTTGGTTTGTTTATGCATTTTTAACTTGTGGTTCAGTAGAGAAATAGTCCTAGATCCTCTTGAAAACTTTTGTAAATATGGAGGAGCTGGCAAGTTCTTTCTTGCACAATAAATTCACCTGAAATGGAATTCAGCTTGACTTCAGTCTTTTTTCCTTTTATTCCCATCCCCTTTGTCTCCTTCTCAGGGCTGATAACTAAATAAATGTGACCTTCAGGGTTCCAAAACTCATAAAACTGTCGTTGATTGCATATCATCCTTCAATTGGGCTAAAATAGTGTTAGAGCAAACATACTTCATGTTTACATGTAAATAAATAATTGGGCTGGAGGGAATACATTCCTGTTCCAAAGAATGGGGACATTTGCTTGGGAATAATGAACATTTAGTTCCAAAACAGTGAATCTAAACAAATGCTTGCTGTTCCCCCTGCTTGCTTTTCACTTTAATAAGAAGCATTACTTTTTGATGATGTGTTTAAAACTAGCTTCTGGAGACCAAGTCAGCCCCTTCACTTTCCAAAATATTCTGATGCCAAGCAGAGTTGTAACTTGAATGACAAGCGCAAGGAACTGCAAGCCTGCTGAGGGCTGTCTTTTGTTACTTACCTTAACACAGAAGGCCTTGGATGCTGAGGTAATGGGCGGCAGTATGAAGGTCCTAAAAGTTGAACATTCAGATAGAAGTGGGTAGACACAGCAGTGTGGCTTAAAATGAATGCATACTGAAGAAACCGATACTGGTCTTTCCAGGCAGAAAGAGACCTGGGAGTTTGGGCTGACCGTGAGCCAGCAGTGTGCTCAGGTGGCCAAGAAGGCCAATGGCATCCTGGCCTGTATCAGGAACAGTGTGGCCAGCAGGAACAGGGAAGTGGTTCTGCCCCTGTACTCAGCATTGGTGAGGCCACACCCAGAGTACTCTGTCGAGTTCTGGGCCCCTCAGTTCAGGAAGGATATTGAGGGGCTGGAGCAGGTCCAGAGAAAAGCAACCAGGCTGGTGAAGGGACTCGAACACAATTCCTATGAGGAGAGGCTGAGGGAGCTGGGGTTGTTTAGCCTGGAGAAGAGAAGGCTCAGGGGACACCTCATCACTCTACAACTCCCTGACAGGAGGTTGTAGCCAGGTGGGGGTTGGTCTCTTCTCCCAGGCAACCAGCAGTAGGACAAGAGGGCATGGCCTTAAGCTCTGCTAGGGGACGTTTAGGTTAGATATTAGGAAGAAATTCTTTACAGAGAGGGTAATCAGGCACTGGAATGGGCTGCCCAAGGAAGAGGTGGATTTTCCACCCCTGGAGTTTTTTTAAGATGAGACTGGATGTGGCACTTAGTTCCATGGTCTAGTAACCGTGGTGGTAGTATATCAAGGGTTGGGCTTGATGAGGTCCTTTCCACCCTGGCTGATTCCATTGTGTTGAGAGTGAGTGGGGAACAGAGCAGATCTTTCTGAGCAATTTGTGTACTGATATTTAACACTTCGCAGTTAATGAGGCTGCCCACCAATTCAAAAGTCTATTGGTGTTTTAAGGTGTATTTCACCCTTTCCCCCAGTCACCTTCTGTACTTTTCTCTGCCTTTGTAACACCTTAGATTGTTCCAGAATTGTGTCCACTGTTTCCTGTGTTGGGAGAAAACAATCTGAAGACTGGCTTGGTTTCAGTCCAACATACTTTTTTGCCAAGGACTTTGCTTTGAACTTGCTCTACACAGCCTGAGGAGAGACTGTCTCTACCTAGTCACATTTTCAAAATTCACACTTTGAGGGTTTTTTTTAATGGAAATTTTAGTCCAGGGTAAGTCTGTGGAAAGTGTCTGAATGCCAGCTGAGTATTAAACTAATCTGGCTCTGCCTCCACAAGTTTATGATCACCCCGTTTCAGAGCTGCTAGTTCTTGAAGTCCATAATAAATGACACTTGCCTTGTCTGTCTTCTGTGCTGGTGATACCATCTCCTCAGTCTTAAATTCCCATGGGAAGGAAAGGAAGTTGATGTGGCAACTCAGCTGCTCAAGAAAATTTAGAGCTAGGTAGGAGCAGACAAGTGATTCAAATAAATAACTGCAGAAGGATGTGGAAAGAAGGCATCTCCCTTTGAGAGCTGTACCAAAGAGGTGTTGCTGCCTCTTCCTCGTATTATGGTGGCCAAAGGTTCTGGAAGTGGGTAAATAACAGAAGGGATTCAGCATTACACAGAGAGCAGAATGGCTATGATGTGGCACTCCTCCCTCCTGCTGCCCTATTAGCTTGTTAGTCAACACCCAGGCCTTCCTGGGGCTATTCTAGCGGAATTTAGCAGCCAGGTTGTGTCTCCACTCTACAGAAGAAAGGGGAAGAGGCTCCCTGTTCTGGTTCTTCCTGTTATGCTGACAGAGCAGGGTAGGGCAGCAGATACCAGACTGTGGATGTTTCTGTGCTGTGAAGTCCCACCCAGTGCAATGAAGAGGCCTGAAGATGTCTGATGGCTGTTTTGAAAGGAGTGGGCTTTGACCCACAGCTCAGCTGGAGATGGTTGCTGCAGTTACTCTATCAGGCTTCAGAAGGCAGTCCTAACAGGACCCCTGGCAGGCATATGCTTCATTTACAATAGCCACGTTTTTCCTCGGGTTTCCTCTATCTCCCCCTCAGCACAGCATGTATTTCCTCACCTTCTGTCTGGCACTTGCTTGAAAGTATTAGTACACATTAATTAGGTGGAAGAAATTCTTGCTCTCTCTTCTAGAAAAGCAGTATAAGTCTGGTGACAGCACATGCTTACATTTTGGTTGCTGTTGGCCTCAGAGAAGCCAGGCAGTAATTTGCTGCCATCTTCCATGTTGGTCATCTCTAGCTATTTGGAGCAAGCAGCACAACTGAATACACATGAAGCACCCTGGTCCTGCCAGAACTGTTTAGTGGAAGTGCCAGTTTCTTTTAATGAAGGACATTTTTTCTCCTTGTTCCCAGTGATAATCTAGCAGAAGTGCTGGAAAGTAGGAATGTGCTAGTGCAGTGAATCCCATAACCTAAATTTAGGATGCTTTGCAGAGGAGTTAACTACCTAGTGAATCCTGCATTCCTGACAGATACTTGTCAAGCTCTCAGTAACTAATGTACTGTAAATAAAGCTGAGCTAGTTCTCTAGGTTGCATCTGTGGCTCTTTGACTGTTCTTGAACTCCACAGATTGGGGTTTTTTTGGATCTCTCTGGAAGGCAGTGATACTGGCTATGCTAGGAGGGAGAAAGCAAGCATAAATATTCATAACTGTCCATAAAGGCAAAGCTCTTGCACAAATTGCAACTGTAAAAATGCAAGTGAACAGCAGGGGGAGCAAGCGCATTGTGGTAAGTGTATGCAGGAAAATTGGACCAAATTTACACTTCTGTGTGCATATGGGGACAGCAAGCTTTAATCAACCTCTTCTGAAAGACAGCACATTTTATCTCTGCCAACGCCACCCTATGGTTTAACAAATGGTGCAAAGATCATAGAATCATAGAATCAGATGGGTTGGAAAGGACCTCTGAGATCATCAAGTCCAACCCTTGATCCAACACCACCGCGGTTACTAGACTGTGGAACTAAGTGCCACATCCAGCCTCATATCCACCACTTCCCTGGGCAGCCCATTTCAATGCCTGATTACCCTCTCTGTAAACAATTTCTTCCTAATATCTAACCTAAACCTCCCCTAGCAGAGCTTAAGGCCATGCCCTCTTGTCCTACTGCTGGTTGCCTGGGAGAAGAGACCAACCCCCACCTGGCTACAACCTCCTGTCAGGGAGTTGTAGAGAGTGATGAGGTGTCCTCTGAGCCTTCTCTTCTCCAGGCTGAACAACCCCAGCTCCCTCAGCCTCTCCTCATAGGAATTGTGTTCGAGTCCCTTCACCAGCCTGGTTGCTTTTCTCTGGACCTGCTCCAGCCCCTCAATATCCTTCCTGAACTGAGGGGCCCAGAACTCGACAGAGTACTCTGGGTGTGGCCTCACCAGCGCTGAGTACAGGGGCAGAATCACCTCCCTGTTCCTGCTGGCCACACTGTTCCTGATACAGGCCAGGATGCCATTGACCTTCTTGGCCACCTGGGCACACTGCTGGCTCATGTTCAGCTTCCTGTCATGATGACTTAGTTCTGGTGTGGAATAAATTGCAATCATCATCTAGGGTTGCTTGTACAGACTGTTAATTAGTCCTACTTTTGCATGGCATCAGCAGCTTCACTAGAATAGTCAGTGTTGTATGAGAGAAGGAGCACATGCTAAATAAATAAAAAAAACCCCAGAACTTGGAAGGGGCCTTGGGTTTCAGGAATCTGATTTCAGATACTCTTATACTAATTTTTTCAAAGGATGGTTCACTCTTCTCTCTCACCTGTTAGGGTTTTCCAGATAAGGAGATACCCTCGAAATGCTTTATATCCTATTTTCCTCTAGTTTCTTTTTAGCTACTCTGTCCTTCCCTTCTGCTACGTTAGTAACTCAAATTCCACGGCAGCTTGGATTTTGGGACTGTTTTCTCAACTTGGAAAACATTAATCACATTTGGTCAGAATCCACCTGAAATACTGGCATCTTTGTTCAGAACAGGACATAAATTAAAAAAAAAGTGAACACCAGTAAGTGCCAAAACATTTTCCATAGAAAGCTTCTGTCTGTGTAATAAATAAACAAATGCCAGTTGTCTGAAGACTCACGTGGTCCTTTAGGTTTGTTTGAGGAGTCACCACCTGCCTTTCAATGGTCCCATTGGCTACTATATTTCTCTCCTCAAGTTTGTGGTTTTGTCCTGTCCCCTGATGTGACCCTCCCCTAAATTTCTACATCCGACCACAAAGTTCCTCATCCAGCAGCTCCCATGCAGCATTCTCCCATGACACCTTCTTCAGTGGTATGCCCTGCCAGCTTCAGAGCTGCTTTTAAGAGGTGCATAGATAGGCAGAGACAGGGTCAAGTGTGGAATAGGTCTAAGAGAGAGATACATCTGAAAAAGCCTGAGAAATGCTGTGCTGAGGTATGGATTTCCAGCTGGATCACATTTTATATTTTACAGTCCTGTCTGTATTCCTATGATTCACAGGGGAAAATGAGAATTTTTATATTTTAGCTGGAAAAAATATGAACCCACATGAAACATTGTGACCTGTGTTCCTCTTAATAATTTTTATCTGCTTGTTCTTTTCTTTCTGTTATTCCAGTGAAACTCTCTCCCACGAGTGGCTGTTCATGCACAGCATTTTTTCGTAACTGACAGTGGTGGAGCTACTTGCATGGCAGATCTATTGGAGGTAGTAGGAGGGTGCTATGACTTGATGGGCTGTTGCAGTGGTTTTCTGTTGTGCATGGGCTCAGCAGTGCTACATGACCAATGATTTCTTACTGCTGTGACTTGCCAAAGACCAGATTGTGTCTCTGCCACCACTGGTGAGATTTGTGGTTCTTCACCACCTTATGGATCAGGTCTTTTGTTAATGATAGCCCTAAAAAAAGCATCATACACGTGCTATTTGATGTTAATTCTTTCAGGGTCCAAGGGTATTGTGCCAGGAATGAAGAAGAATTGGTTGAGTTAACAAATGAAAAAATCCATTGCAGAAATATTAGGGGTGCTACATTACATATGCCTGTCCTCTAAAAATGATAAGCTAAGAGCTGTCAAAACACTGCGCAATCTATTTTGCAGTTTTACGTAGCTTTGATTTGGTTTTCATGGGGATGAAAAAAAAGGCTTCATAAAGCATCGTTATTTGGTCTTGGTTCAAAAGGTGCTTAATAGCACTTGCCTCCAATGTCCCTGTTTTTAAATGTGTTATGCACAGTAATTTCCACTGAACTCAGCATTTTTGTAAAACCAGGTCTACTGCGTGCCGAGAGTGGGAATATGTGATCTTGTCCAGCTCTGCAAGACAGCGTGGGGGAAAAGGATGAGGTGAGGGAGTTGCTTAGCCCTCATGTGTTCAACATGTCCACTGATGACTACAGAACTCCTGACTTAAAGCACAATAGTGGATCTAGCTCTTAGAACTCATGTTTTGCTGTGTTCACCTTGATTATTATAGCCTGGGATCTTGATCCTTGTTTTCTTGGCAGCAAATAGTATGAGTCCTGATGACTGCAGAGGGAGAGGGCCAGATTTTCCACAAACTCTTTTTTCCCCTGGATGCAGAAATAAAGAGCAGACTTCGAAAGGCAACCTTCGTATCTTGTCAGCATGTTTCTTGCTAGGTTCCCGGGAGGGCCCTTAAAGACAGCAGCCTGGATGGACAGACAGGAAGAGAGCTAGACATTGCAAAGCCTGAATAATCCTGAATTCTAACCTCATCATCATCCTAATGGAGCTCTGAGTAATAAAATGAGGTTTCTGAGAAAGCTTGAGATTTCTGCCTCACCTTCTGTTTACAAAATGTGTTTAAAAGATTCATTGGTTTTAAAAGGGAATTTCTTGTCCCTTCACCCTTGCACATGTGACCCCAGTTGCAACCGTAGCCTTTGCTTTGTGAAAGTATGTGTCATGCCATGATATTGTCAACAGTCACCCAGTCTGCAGACATACTGCTACTCAGTGAGCAAAAAGAGGGTTTGTATGGGCCCCTGTAGATGAGTGAATAGTACAAGAGTATGCCTTGCAGCTTCATATGCTTCACATGACTCTCCTTCTGGTTTCAGGCCATGATTGCACAAGTGAGAATTACATTGGGGTAAAAACAGTGTTACTCAGGAAAGAGACAGATCCACATTTTTTCCTAGAAAGTCAAACGCTTTACAGGATTTTGGTATTCATTTGCTGTAGTCTCCAACAAGTTGTGCTGGAGAGATGGGTCAATGTGGAGAGAACTGGACTCTTTTATTATTGTAGTGTTAAATATTTTACAGAATTATGGTGTTGAAAGCTGCAATCTGAACAGTTCGCAGAAAGCTCAGACCTGCATACTTAGATTCCAGAAAATGCCCACATGAATTTCTCTCATTGAAGTGGAGCAACCACAAGGAAAATTCTCAGGATAGACAATTTCAAATTCTAAATAGAAATGTAACAGGAAATTAAAGTAAAAAGGAAAGACCTATGACCGGTACTGATAAATCATTTGACCAGTGTCTAGATTTCAGCTTCATAGCAAACCTAGACAAACCACCAAGAAATATGTTTTTGTTATGCTTTTCCAGTTATGTTTCTCAAGCTCAAATCACTTCAAGTAAGTAAAATGGACTCAGGAAATTAGTGTATTACGGTTTTATTGATGCAATTGTAACTGTAAAACATATGTTACAGTATTATTGTCAACATCCAGTCATTACTTTGCAGGCAGTTTGATTGGATAATTAAGATATTGGATAATTAAGAGATCAGTTGTGACCCCATTGATCCCTTTAGAACTGCTTCTTTTATGTAGCTAAGCCAGTCAGTGGCTGTTAGTGTTTGGTATGTATGGACAGGTAAGAGAGATTTCAAATGATGAAAGCTCAAGTCTTCCTGACAGCAATGTCTCAATCGTCTTTTTGGTGATTTTGTTTTTTGGAGACAGTAATTGATGACATTAATGAACAAACAAGCTGCCCTGTGTCAATCCATGACATGACTCTACAAGCAACTTCTTACAAACTGGAGATAGAGTTTTCAGCATTGGGTCACTAATACTCTGGATCTTTAGAGTTCATAAAACATGTATGGCAATGTTGCCACATTCACAGCACCACTAAATATGACACTGGTGACTTAAAAATACAATGGAAAGAGAAAATGAAAATTAACTCTATTTGCGAGCCTGAGAGAAAAAATAATACCATGGCAAGCTTATTATTTATTTGTGCTTTCTTCTAGCATTAATTTTTCTAGACATCCAATACTAGAAAATTTTTGAAATTAAAATTCTAGATTATAGTATGTGAATGCACATATATATAAATACGCACTTATATATAGTGCACATGTCTTATATATATCTTATGTCTTATATATAACAATAACTGTAATGTAAGATCATACATCCTGAATACACTACTGTTACTCCACTAAAATTGCCTGGTTTTCTGTGTTTGTGCTCTTATGAGACCCCACCTGGAGTACTGACTGCATCCAGCTCTGGAGTCCCCAGCACAGGAAGGACATCGACCTGTTGGAGAGAGTCCAGAAGAGGCCACCAAGATGATTAGAAGGAACAGAGCATCTATGAGGAAAGGCTGAGAGAATTGGGATTGTTCAGCCTGGAAAAAAAGATGGCCTGGGGGTGACCTGATTGCATCCTTCCAGTACCTATGGGAGCCTACAAGAAAGATGGAGAGAGGCTGTTTATTTACAAGGACAGGACAAGGGATAATGGTT
The DNA here is from genome assembly GCA_013399855.1 of Oxyruncus cristatus. Taxonomy (NCBI): domain Eukaryota; kingdom Metazoa; phylum Chordata; class Aves; order Passeriformes; family Cotingidae; genus Oxyruncus; species Oxyruncus cristatus. Next base: position 13,407 of record VXAY01004729.1, on the reverse strand, counting down.
TAGTTTATATATTAGGAGGAAATTCTTTGCTGTGAGGTTGGTGAGACACTGGAACAGGTTGCCCAGAGAAGCTGTGGATGCCCCATCCCTGGAGGTGAGGCTGGATAGGGCTTTGAGCAACCTGGTCTCGTGGCAGATGTCCCTGCCCATGGCAAGGGGGTTGGAACTGTATAGTCTTTAAGGTCCCTTCTGTTGAGAACATTCAGAGCAGGTGGCTTGGGGGCAGCTGCAGTTTCGAGCTGCATATTGAGCTCTGGGTGGGAACCCAAGACAAGAGTCTGTGAACTGCTAACCGTTTTCACAACAAAGAGCATGGGGACCTGTGGCACAACCAAGGGACTGGACAGTCAGAAGATGACCACTAGAGAGTGTCATGGGTTTAGTTCTTGTGCTTTTTGCACAGTGTTTATCAACTCATAGATTTTGTTAATAAGTAGGAAGAGTTTGCACAGACAAAACAGATCTCCTTGAAATAGGGATTAATATTAAGATTTATTGCTACACAACAAGAACTAAGGGAAATACTTATATACACAACTCTAACTAGTTTTTTATAATAACAAACTCACATATATACAAATACCACCCCTCCTTCTCTTCCTCAAAAGCAGTCCAGAGGAAGAAAGAGAAGGGAGGAAAAAAAAAGTCTTTAAGGTAACAGTTCCAAACCATTGCTGCTTGAATCTCTCTCTCTCTTTCTCTCCATTGGAATGCAGGGAGTTTACCTCCCACCTCTAGCTGCTTGCCTACAACCGCTGAAGGTTTTATCATGTTGTCACTACAGGATCCAGGGCTCTGTGGTGTTTCTTCCATGAGGAGTTTCAGGGGGGTTTCCTTAGACTCACCACCCCTCGCTGGGATCACAGGAGTTCTGGGTTTCTTTTTGGTTCAGTCCACACCTACAACACTTTCTGATACTGTACTCTGCTGTTTGCAGCTTCTTCTCTTTTACCCTCTGGAATTCTTCTGACTTTCTGCTTCTGGCCAGACGCCCAATTTTGGCTCTTGGCTACGGTTGGTTACTCCAACTTCACCACTGCTCCCCCACTTGTAATGCAGGGGGTCATTTGCTATCAACATCCGGTCCAGACTCGCACCGGGCCCCCCATACGGGGGGGGGGCTTAGTGTTAGGCTCATCCTTTGGACAAAGGTCATCAGGGGCTCAGCCCCTCCAAGGAGAATTCACTCAGCTTCTCTACCATTCCATGGCTGCATCTCTTCTGCAGCTTGCTACATACAGCTTTCAGGTGATCCAATCTTGGCCTCAAGCCATCTCTGCCCTCCCCGGGCTATCCAGGTCTCCGGGAGAAGAACCCACACGAAAGTTTCTTCACTCCAAATCATTTCCACAACTGGCAGGGGTTTTAGTTTTTAAGTCTTTTTCCCTGCTGGAGGGAGAGAGGGGGGGCTCCCCCACGCTTCTGCACTCCCTCCTTTTCACTGACCTTGGAGTTTCTGCCTTATCTCAGGTTCTTCTCTACTCTCTGCCAGCTGAAGTTTCTTCTGTAACATCTCAGCCGAGCAGCTTTTCTCTGGAGTTTCTTCTCCACTCTGCTACATGCCTCGACCAGAGGCCTCAGTGCCATGCCTGTCCCCAGCCCAAGGCCAGGGGAGGAGGGGGCTCAGCCCCCACTCGGGGAGACCTTGCTGCTTCTCTCACGCCATGGCTCCGAATATCTTTCTGCGCCACACACACAACCACATCTTCTTTTCCGGTTTGTGTTAAATATGTAATTCGTAGAGACGTCAGAGAAGTCTCCAATTTGCTACCTAGCTGGAATTTCACCTGGAATCAACCATCTTCTACTCTAATACTGAGGGGAATGGGCTAAACCATAATAGAAAGGATGAAGGAGACTTGGGTGCACTTTGACGGTGAGGGGATAAAAGCCCAGGCATTCTTTTGCTGGGGGTCCCTCCTCAGAGGCACTGGCTTGAGCTGTTTTGGTGCTACAGTGCTGTGAAATTGCTTTATGGATTGAGACATCCAAGACTCTGCTGTGGGAAGCCTGGGGTCAAACCAGTAAGGAAATCTGGTCTGACTGTCTTGAATGGGGTGTATAGGGAGTCAAGTGGGGAACCCCTTGGCTCACTGGAGATGTCTGCTGTGAAGGGGCTTCGGCGCTGTGAGGAATTGTGTGATGATTCGTGTTAATTATTTAAAAGACACCCTCAGTAAGAGCCTGCGCTGACATTGCAACTAGGGAAAGAGGCTGGCAAAACTTTTAACAGTCTTATAAAGTTGGTATTTATGAAAACAATATATAAAATTGTAGCCTTAGTTGTTTGCTAAAACTGACTTCTGGATAGAATAGCCTTGCTTGCTTTTACTAACACACAGACAAGATTTGGATAAGTCCTTATCAACAACAGGAAACCTGGAGTTTTGATAAGGAGCTTTGAAGGACCTTGGAAGTTGATAAGGAGAAGCTCACAGAGGCGATACCAGTTACTAATCGGACTATGCCAGCTCAGCAGTTAGTCCCAAAGTTGAAAAGTTCAAGCCTGAGGAAGACTCCTTACTTCATCCAAAGACCCCCAAAGATCCCCAAAAGAAGACCCCAAAGGGGCGTTCTGAGGCAGAGCTATAGGAGTGGTGTATGTTAATGATTTCCCCTCCTACTTTCTGGACTTTTCTGACATAGCTAATGCATATGTAACACAACTAATGTCTATGTAATACAATTAATGCATATGTAATGTTATTCTGCATAAAAGGAGCTGAAAAGGCAACAAGTGTGTGATTTTGGTGGGCTTGGGCTCCCTCGCACCCAGTGCTGTTTGCTCATTCTTTATTAAATAAATAACATTGCTTCTAAGAATTCTTGATTATGAATTTCATTTATAACAGCTCCAGCAGTGAAAGTCCGGTGATGGGAGTGTGACTGCCAGAGTGGCTTCCGAATGGTCAAGCTGGCAAGTTTCCTTAACGCTTCCAAGCCAAACCCTTCTATGACTATGATTTATGCAGGGGATATTGAATACATGTACCCCTTCCCCATACATGACCATAAAGGCAATATAAAGTCTGACAGCAAGAATCCAAGCAAACGTGAGTCAGAGACCTCATTCTCACTATATGCATAGGTATTTATTGAGATAAAAGAGATTATAAAGCAGTTTGAGGTTTGCAAGCTGTCTACTGCTGCAGAAAGAGCAATCCTCCTACCTGTGTGGCTTGTAAGTCTCCTCTCTAGCCCTGCAACAAGGTTAGATGTTTTTAGCTCTATGAAAAGGTGGCAGGAGTGTAATAGGTGATAAAGAAATTTGCTTATCAAACAAGAGTTAATAAAATGGTTAAGAGTTTTTGCTTAAATTGCCGGTTGGAAAGTTATGAAGGGGAACTAAAATGTTCTACTTGCTAAACAGTCTAATCACAATGATATTTTGAAATGTTGTGCTTTATCTTGTGATTTTGTAAGTGTTTAACCACAATGGTGTTTTGAAATGTTATGTGATTCTTGTAAGCGTTTGTTCTAAGTATATTAATAAGAATGGGATGTAACAAGAAGCGAGCTGGGCATTTACCACAAAGGGATAGAAGGAGGAACCTACTGCATTCTTCTGTAAGTCTCTACACAGCTAACTCCTAAAAACTATGGACTAATAGCACCCTGGACTGAATCCTAGCAACAGGACGAAGCCCGCGACACCAGAACCAATATACTGGAAGCCCGTGAAGTGGAAGCCAGTGAGAGACTAAGGGGGGAGGAGAATGAAAAGGGTATAAAAGGTGGTTTCTGACTTGCTTTCGGGGTTGACCGCTGGCGGAACGAAAGCTTCCCTCGGTCACCCAGCGCGCTGATTTGCTCATTTGCTTTTAATAAACTTTTTCTATATTCTAAACTAAAATTTTCTGGTCTGTTGACTATAACAGGAGCAAGCATATTTCAAAAAAACAGCACATCCTATTATTGTGAAGAGTTGAATAGTTTTTTCTCCTTAGAGTATTTCAGAAGACAAAAGTGTTTTTTCATGCATTAAAAAAAAAAATTAAATGAGAAACCACAACTTTGGGGTACTAATACTTCCTTTATAAAAACTGGAAATTATTCTGGCAAGTGGATTTTTGTAAGATTCTTTTTTGATAGAAAATGGTCTAAGGAAACAGGAGAAAACTCAGTTTTAAGTCCGTGCTTCTTTGTCCAAAGAAAAACATTTTGTAAGGACACAAAAAGGAGGGGGAAAAAAAGCCTTTGTAATCTACTACAAAAATACTTGGCATTTTTTGAACGTGTCTACGTCTTTGTTATCATCTCACTCTGCCTCTTATTTGTAATAATTTAGCCTTCTCAAGATGCAGTATTTATTTTTGCAGACATTTTGTGAAATACATCATACTGTCAAAGGAAGGTGGCAAAGAGGACAGTTCCTGTTGCAAGACAGCATTTCTGGGGGGAAAATCACTGTGCTACAGCTCTCTGCAAGGCAGATAGATATGTTATAGAACAGTTTCCTCCCACAAAGACTGTTTGCAATATTATTGTTCTCACGACAATCACTTTCCATGCATATCTCCCTGTAAAATTGCAGCTTTCCAAAAGCAGCTGGAAGTTCAGGATGGTACTGAGTTATGGGGTGGAATAAGTTGCTGCTTCTACACATGGGTATGGTTGTGAAGAAAGGTGACTTTTTATCTTCATGTTTCACCAAAGAGACCAAATGATCCTTGGGGTATGATTTATTTTTAACGTGAGACAGTTTTTGTAGGTCTTTTAATTTTATGTGCCAGTAGATTTGATTACTGTTTGTCCTTTTGGTGGCAAACATAGGCAGCAGAAGTTGATAACAGAGCTGATAATTAAAGTTGCCTAACATTTAAAAAAGTCTCCTTTAGGCTTGTATAAATCCTATTTTCACTTTTTGTTAAACTTCAGTCCTGCAGAATAGTGGTTGTATTTTCCATACCAGAAGTTTTCTTCAAAATGGAGAGTCAAAAGCCAGATCATAAAGGACTTGCTTAATCTCCAGTTAGGAAATAAATGTGTTTTTTGCCCTGAATTCTCAGGATGAGGGAGGAGAGGATGCCGTTTCCCCTTGTTAGAGAAATATCCTTTTTAAAATTTATGGCAATAGAAAAAATTACCCACAGAACAAAGAACATAAAAATTAAGGAAATTTAATTACAGCACGTGTTGGGTCCTCAGGTCCAAGATGTACCAAAAGCACCCTTTCAATTCAAACCCCCCACTTTTAAACATTTTCAAGGTCCAACCCTGTTTATGACATGGGGGGGCATTTCTCTTCTTCAGATTGGCTCTCCTGTACCCCCTCTCATGCCAGGGGCAGGGTTTCAGACAACATGGCAGCCCCCATCTGACCACATGGTCCACCACGTGGCAGGGGGGGCTGAGGAAACTACATGTAATTGTCCTATTCCCGTATGCTCGGTCCCTGCCATACATCTCAGAACTGAAATGTATACCTTACAATCTCCGTGGAACGCCTATAGGTTAGTAATAAGGAAAATAAATCTAAAATAACTTTCTGTTAATATTCTATGTTCATTTCATTTGCTTATAATAAAACTGGTCTTTCATTTCTCACAACCTGAAAGTGGAGGGGCTGGGAAGAAGCTGCGGTTAAACCACACCACTTTGCCATAGATCTAATGCTGTGCGAAAACAGGAATAACCCTTAGCAGTGGATTTAAATATGCAGCTGCCAGAAAACTTGCAGAAAATTTCACTCCAGCATCACTAGCTCCTATCCCAAGAGACACTGCAGTCCTCCAGCTTTCATACCTAGCTTGCTCTGAAGTAC
>VXAY01004722.1:43130-53447 GCA_013399855.1 Oxyruncus cristatus | reverse complement strand
CGGGGTCAGGGCCGGCCCCCACGGCCGCGGGGCGCGGCTGGGGGGGCTGGGATTTGGCCGCGGGGGGGGTTATTTAAGGCCAGGAGCGGCGGCCGAGGCGCGCTGGGAGCGGGGCCGTCCCTCAGCGGGATGCTCGGGGAGGGGGCGCGGGGTTTATCCNGGCTGGGGCAGTGTGGGGGGGTGAGAGGGCTGGGATGTCACCAAAACCACGAAGTTCGGACCGAAACAGGAATAAAACAGCGTTGGGTCGTTAAAAACAGCACAGACAAGACACGGGCACTGAGCACTGCTCTGAGGCACAGACAGACAGAGGACACGACACAGGACAAACCAAAAAGAAAATGAAATCAGGACGGGGAGGGGGGGGGAGGTTCGTGTCTGCCCGTCAGCGTGGGCACTGCGCCGGGGGGGCCAGGCCCCCCCATGCCCTGCCAGAGACCCCAATGGAGGGCTCAGCCCCCCTGTCCTGCAGCTGCTTCTCCCAGAGACCAGCCCAGCCCACGGCACCAAAGCCGGCATTGCAGAGATGCTCTGCCCCATCCCAGCCCTCTCCCGGAGCTCAGCCCACCCCGGGCGGGCAGGGAGGGGGCAGGGGGACAGCCAGGGGGTCACACGTGCAGTGAGGCAAAAGGGACTTGTCCCCTTTGCTAATAACTCATTCCCTGCACGCTGTGACTCTGATTTCCAGGGAAGCTCGGCAGTGCTGAATGCCTGGAAGTCCCCACACGCTGCCAGCGCCTGGCACCTCCTCAGTGACTGTGGGACGAGGCCACCCCGCAGCCCTCAGCCCCTGCCCGGCCCCGTGCCCGCTGCAGAGCAGCTCCAGGGCCCCCTTCCCCAGCCCAGAAGCCCCTGTTGAGTGTCTCCTGTCACCAGGGCCGGTGTCACCCAGCCCTGGGCTGGTCCCAGCTGCTGCTGTGCCCGCTCCGAGGCCGCGGGCTGTCTTTGCCACCACTAACTAGTTTGGCAGCGTGTGCTGCAGGGCCCCACCGGGCTCAGGCTCCCCTTTCGCTCCCCTTTTAACCTTGATCCATTATTCATCTCCCTCCTGGTCCTTTTTCCCCGCCCTCTCCTCCCCCCCACCGCTCCCTTCCTTCCCGAGCTCCCGTTGAGCAAAACCACGGAGGGTTTTTCCTTCTCCCTCAATTATTCATCAGCCCAACGTATCAGCTCTGTAGGGGTGTTTTTCATGCGGGATGGGACTCCAGCGTGTGCTACGGACACAATTCTTCTGCTCAAGGTCGCACGAGGGGCTTTGCTACGAGCCAAGCGGGGACATCACGCGCTCGGCAAACGCCACGGGGACATCCCAAAGCCTGATTCCCACCTCCTCCTCCAAAAAGCAACCCGTCCAGCTCCCGTCCTGGCGCTGAACGTGACCTTGGCCAGGCTGTCACCCCCCCCTTCCCCAGAAGACAGGGAAAGAAGGGCTGCAGCTCCCGTCCCTCCCCAGCTCGCCCCGCCGGGTTCCCCGTGTCACAGCGGGCGGGGGGGAGGGGTCGCAGGGGCACATCCACCACGTCCAAAACATCCCGAGTTCCCCCGGGGAAAGCAGCACAGGGAGGCGGCAGAGGGGACACCTCGGCCCCGCTGCTGCCAGAGGGGAAGGCAGCGCAGAGAGGGGCAAGGGCATCGCCCTGGGGTCCCGCCGGCTGTGGGGCTGCTGCCAAACCCGGCACTGACGGGAAACACGGATGGGGGAGTTTGTCCTGAACGCCCCAACCCAGCCCCAGGAGCTGCTTGCTCACCTCTCCCCCCATGTAACAGCCCCAGAACACATTTTTCTCCCCCGGGGTTGCTGATATCAGGCAGAAAACTGTTTCCCCCCGCCTCGACTGGTCGCTCAAGTGCTTGTTCCACGACCGCAAAGCAGCAGAGACGTGTTTGGGGGGCAACTGTGTCCAGCACCCAACACCCAGCCCAGCCCCAGCACTGGCAGTGCCCTGGAGCACTCCTGGGAGCAGCCAGGGTGCTCCCAGCTCCGTTTGGGGGAGTGGGACCCCCAGCACCCCCCGGCACAGGCGACGTGCCCAGTGTGGTCCATCCCCACCGAACCAGCCCCTCGGCAGGGCCGGATCCTGAGCGCCACAGGGACTCCCAGCCTTGTCCTGTCCCGTCGGAATGGTGTGTCCGGGAAGGCCGGGAAAGAGGGCTGAAGGGCCACCCTGACAGCTTCAACCGCAGCAGCGACAGGGCTGGGAGGAAGGAGCTGCAGCTCCTCTCCCTCGCTGGGGAGAGCGGCTCGGGGAGGCCTCGAGCCGGGGGGAAGACGCAGGGACGGGGATCTGGGGGGTGTGAGAGGGGCTTGTTCCCTGCAACCACCTCCCGGGTGCCTCCACCAGCCCCGGGTTTAGCAGCCCTGGGACGAGGCCGCGTTTCCAGCTCCTTCCCATCCTCCTCCCCCTCCTCCCGCTGCCGAGCCACGATCAGCATGCAGCTCCCCGCTCCCTAATTACATGCTCCGGGAGCGGAACGCGCCAGCTCTCGCTGCTCCTCTGCCGACTACCAAAAAGGATGATTTGAGAAGCCCTGCACAAGCTGCACAGGGCTCGGGGCGAAGCTGGAGCCCGTTGGGGGCTCTTCCACCCCCGGCTGTGCCGCATCCGCTCCCGCATCCATGCCCGGAGCAAAGGAGGGAAGAGCCAGCCCCGACCCCACGAAGCCCGTGATCCGAGAACCCCTCCAAGGCAAGGGGAGGAAAAGCCACCGCAGACACGTGTACTGCCCTCATGTCAGCCACCTATTCCCTCCGGATATCCCACCCGGAGCGGGCAGAGACAATCGGACAAGGAAACGACCACAAGCTGGGACACGGTGGGGCGGGGTGAGGGGGGCTCTTAAAACACTCGCAGTCGTGCTTCCCTGGCACTAGCCACGAGAAAAGGGTGCTAATCCCTCCCCCACCGACTCGCCCCAAGGGGATAATTCCGTCCTGCCGCCCCTAAATCCCCCCACAAAGTTGCTTCTCCTCCTCCCCAGGCGCAGGGGTGCCGGAGCAGTGGTACCCACACACGGGCTGCCCACGACAGCACAGCAGCAGCAGCAGCACATCCCTGGAAAGTGCTTCCCGAGGCTGCTTCCAAGTAGGTCACTGGGGTGGGAGAGCCGGTGGCCGGAGCCTGCTCAGGGTGCCCACCTCGGCAGTGCCCCAGCCCAGCCCAGCAGGGTGTCCCTGCGGGATGTGTCCCCCCCGCCGGGGACCGTCCCATCGCTTACCCGCGGGCGCAGCTCGGCTCCCACGGCGGCCGGGAAACTGCTCCGGCGGGATGGGGGCTGCAGTCCCCCGGGGCTCTGCAGGGGCTGGAGGCGGCTCCTTGGCCGAGCGCAGGGCTCCCACGACAGCCAAAATCCCGCGGTAAATCCTGGCCAGCCCCTCTCCGAGCAGCGGGAGGTTAAGGGAACGCGGTTCTCTTTGCCGATTCATCCATCCATCTTCCTCACCTGCCAGCAGAGGTGTCAACCTGCGCCGGGGCACAGCCCCGCGCTGCTAGCAGGGTCCGGCCATCGCCTGCTTCCCGGGAAAACGGAGGCACCGGGCGCACCGGAGCCTGGCCGTGCTTTAGGTGATGCTCCTCAGCGTGGGAAAGGCCCCCAAAAACCCTCCCGGTGCCGCGGGCGCTGCCCCGCGAGATCCACGCCGGGCCGGGGCGGCTGCGGGCTCGGCGGCACGGTCGGCTCGGGTCCCCCCGCCAGCAGCCTGGCAGGGCTTTATCATCAAAAGGATCTCTTTCAAACACAGTTTATTACTGCAGTTCCATAAATCTTCATGAGGCAGCAAAGCTCGCGCGGGCCGAGGAAGCGCCGGCAGTTAGCGGAGCATGAAAAATCGGCCGAGAAAGCATTTGTACAAAAAGGGGCGAGGGGAGGGGAAGCGGAGAGTGCATCTGGGGAGGAAGGGAGGCGAAAGAATAGAAGCCCCTCGGAGCGGCGCGTTCCCCCCGCACCCGGCCATTAATGCAGCCGGAAGAGCGGGATGCACTTGCTTCCTCCCGAAGGCTGCACTGCCGCACTGCCAGCGCTGCCTGCTCAGCACCCACGGAGGCTGCCCGGCACCCAGAGCCCTGCTCGGCACTAACCCCTTCCTTGCCACACCGCAGCCAGGCTCCCAGGGATGGGAGGGGTGGAGGGGAAGCGCGCAGGGAGAGCCCGCAAGGGCTCCCGCGCCGCGGCACTTAACTCGTGTTGTGCCGCAGAAATACCCGCCCCTTCCCGAGCCGGGACCTGCCGGGATAAAAAATCACTGAGTGCCGGAATGGTTCGGGTTGGAAGGGACCTTGAAGTTCCACCCCCTGCCGTGGGCAGGGACCTTCCACCAGATCAGGTTTCTCAGAGGCACCTTCAGAGCCACTGCTGTCCCTGGCCCGGGCTCAGCCACGCTCTATTTGCACTCATTTTGGGATGGTCAGGTGCCCTCCAGGACCTGCCCCAGGCTCACCCTCACAACCACGTCCAAAGAGTGCTGGGAGCTGCCCAGCTGCCCGGGGTTACCCGACTGCAACCGTGCCCAGGAGCAGGGACAAGGCAGCCCATGCACCAGGGGACACACAAGTGCCCTCCACCCGTGTCACCGCCATGTGCCGAACGGGTCCAGCCACCACCGGGTCTGGTCACCTAAAACCAACCCTCGGAGGATGAACCCCCTGTTCTCGGCCGAGCCCACGGGCTGTGGATGCCCCTGTCCCGTGGGAATGCCAGGAGCTGGACAGACCCGGGGTCCATCCCAGCATGGGAGAGAGGGGTCTGCTCAGTCTCCTTGTCCCTCCCAGCGACGCGAGCAGTGAAAGCTGATGGTGACAGGGCTGCAGCTTCCCCACCATCCTCCTGCTCTGGGCTGACGGGCACCCTCCACCAAACCTCCTGGGAAAAGCCAGGTGATGCCAAGGCCACGCACAAGGAACCATTAACATCCACCCCAGGACAAAGCTCCCCCGTGCCCAGCAGCCCCACGGGGCGGCGGAGCTGTGGCTCTCCCATCTCCCCTCCCCGTCCCGGAGGATCCCACAGCACTGCCGGGGCTCAGCAGCAGGCGCTGGGCTCCCCACCGTGCCTTTCACTCCCGAATTCAAGCGGAACCAAGGGAAATAAAACACACCCCGACTGCTTCCTCAGGAACTTCCCAGCTGGGTTAGCGCAGCTCCCAGGGCCCCGGAGCCAGGATGCCACTTGGCTTCTGGGCAAGGGCAGGGGCACAGTGCCCGTGCACGGCGGTAGCCCGGGTGTGATCCTGCCTGTTCCCAGCCTCTACGTGCCCTGGATGCTGCCTGCCTGCACCCCCCCTGCATCCCACTAATTCCAGCCCTGCCGACGCTGGAGCTGCGCAGGGACAAGGAGACCGAAGCCACTCCGTGTCCTGGTGCACACTGGCTGCTCCCAGCTGGAGCCCGGAGAAGTCCAGCTGGCATCTCTCCACGGCGCTGCCCTGACAAGCAGCTCCTTCACTTTGGAAGCGGAGAAACCACCGGATAGATTCGCATGTCATTTGTCAAAACCCAAACTGAAGGAGAAATCCCATCTGGCCAGAACTGGAAAAAGCAGCAGCCACTTCCCACCTCGCCGGGTGTTATCACGCCCACGCGTGCACATGGAGATGGGAGACGAGTTCACCTCCTCACTCCCGTGGATGGCAGTGCCAAGGGAAGGGCCGGCACACCTGGATGCGGGCTCGGAGCTCGGGATGCAGGAAGGAGCTGCCCTCAGTCAGCCACGGGAAAACCAGCGGGACAGGGGGAGAGACGGCGTGGGAAGGACGGCTGAGGAAAATCTTCCCGCTGCCATCAGCCTCCCCCCAGACCTCTGGCAGGAGGCCGAAGCCGGCGGCGCCCTCTGAGCACGGAGAACATCCCTGCCCAGGGACCGGAGGAGGACGGAGCCCTGCGTGCCCTGGCAAGAGGCGGCAGCATCCTCAGCTGGCAGGGAAGGCACAGAGGCTGGGGAGGTGCCAACAGCCGGATAAAAATAAAGGAGAGGGCAGGACGGCCAGGGCTGGGCTCGTCACAGCTCCAACACAGGCCACAGTGCGCGATCCCGGGTGGCACAGCCGGGGCCTGGCATGGCATGGCATGGCATGGCATGGCATGGCATGGCATGGGAATAGCCGGGCGGCACCAGCTCTGAGCCTGGGGGTCCCCCTGGACCCCGGAGAGCAGAGGGAATCTGAGGGAGGCACGTGCAGAGAGCACGGGTCCAGCTCCAGCTGCAGGGGGGGATGCTGAGAGGGGAGGGGGCCAGACCCTGGGTGGGAGCAGGGGGAAATCACCATCAGTACTGAGCACGTCCCAGGGGCACTGGGAGTTTTCCCAGGATTTTGGCAGCCCCTGCTGGCTCCTGCTGTCGTGTGGCTGCCTCCGTGCAGGGCGTGTGTGGACGTGGGGCAGTGACTCACCCGCAGTCGTGTGGTGAAGCAGAGCCAAGTCTCCCTGCGAGCCAGGTCCCCCCCTGATCCTCAGCCTGGTGGAAGAAGCCTTTGGGATGAGCCCAAGGCAGCAGCAGGAGCTGCTGGACCCCCGTCTCCATCCCCCCTTCCCCTGCAGGGAGGGGAATTTTGCTGCTCAGAGAACACACCCTGCCCTGCAGGTCTCCCGGGAGGATTCCCAGCGCCGACCAGTGCCACAGTTTGGGATCAGCCCCAGGGTCACCACCACCCCCACCACGCTCCAGCAGAGCCAGACACAGCCCAGATCCCCGGTGCTCCCACCTTGAGCTGTTCAGGCCGATCACTCTGGAAATCAATTCCAACCTGTCAGGCATCAGGAAAGGGACAAACTGCCCCCTCAAGACACCAAATCGACGGTTCCTCTTCACCCAGAGCAGGGGGAGGGAGGGCAGAGAGGCACAGGGAGCAGGGGGGGATGATGGGGCCCCTCTGCAAGCAGGAGCTGGGTCCAGGTGGAAGGAAAGAGCCCCCAGGGCTGCTCTTGTTGTGGCACAGGGTAGGGAAGATGTGTGTCCATGTACTGTGCAAAACTGTTCCAGGGATGGATGGACAGGGAAGGCTCGGGAGGCTCCAGCCTTTCCCGATACCCTGTGGCTGCACGTATTTGCTGGGATAACGGCAGGGCCTCAGCCCAGACTGCCAGCAGGGCTGGGACTGGTCTCTTATTCTCATCTCTCTGCAAGCAGAGCAAGAGGGCAGGGGCTGGAAAAGCCATGGAGCTGGGCAGGGGTGAGGAAGGGTTGGCAGAGAGCAGGAGGACGAGAAGGAGGAGGAGGAGAAGGGGTGGGCTGGAGGGGACACACATCGAGATCAAAAATCAACTCCTGACAGGACCGTTTCTTCCTCTAATGAGGCAATGAGGAAGCTACTAAACAGAGCAAGGCCACCACAGTCAGAGAATCCCAGGATGGTTTGGGTTGGGAGGGACCTTAAAGCCCATCTGGTCCCACCCCGTGCCACGGGCAGGGACACCTTCCACCAGCCCAGGTTGCTCCAAGCCCCGTCCAACCCGGCCTTGGACACTTCCAGGGATCCAGGGGCAGCCACAGCTTCTCTGGGCAACCTGTGCCAGGGCCTCCCCACCCTCACGTTAGAGGATTTTCTCCTAACGTCTGATCAAACCTCAACACGTCCATGGGAAGGAAGGGGACGCAGAGCCCCCGTGGCAGGGAAAGGCTGCAGGCGGAGGGGGACGCTCCTGCCGGAGCCCAGCCCAGCCCGCCCCGCGGATCCTCTGGATGCAGCCGGTGCAATTTTCCCAGGCAGCTGATCAGCGCCCTCGTCTCCTGCCATCAGTGCAGTCGTGCTCACCACACGCTCGCCGGCGGGAGGCCGGAGCCTCCTGACAGCAGCTCCCACTACGTGCGTGCAGAGTCGGAGCAAATCCAGCTGACAGATCCGTCGCGGAGCCAGAGGGGAGGGACCACCCCCTCCAGCATCCCCACTAGGGGAAGAAGCCAAGCCAAACCTGTGGCGTTGCCAGCCCTTGCCCCACAGTCTGGGCTCTGGCTGGAGTCACCAGAGAGCTCAGCTCCCCGAGGAAGAGCTCGGGAAGGGGGATTTTCCCTGGCTGGGAGCGCCGGGGTCCACGGCGATGCCGGCTGCTGAGGGGACAGCCGTGCCACATGGCCCAGCGCAGCACCCGGCCCATCTCTGCCCCTGGCATGAGGGACCCACCTCTTTCGAAGGCCTGGCACTGCCACCGTCACGAGGTGCCTGGGGGCACATCCCGGAGCTCGGCGGGTCCAGCCGTGGCACTGAGCCTCTCTCCCGCAGCCTCCAGGCAGGAACTGGGGGGCACTGCCACTCTGGGAGACTCCTGCCAGGACCTGGGGGATGCTGGGCTCTGGCAGCTGCAGGGGGAGAGGCTGGGAAAAGCTGGGCTGGTGTCACAGAGGGACTCGGGAGCCCAGGAACGCTCCCCACGGGGGAGTGCAGAACAGACCCTATTTATAAGCGCACAGGTAGCACGTTGGTGGTTGGTCACAGCCTGCCGTGCCAGCCTGGTTAGTCACAGCTAGTTAAAAATCAGAGATGCTGGGAAAAAATATCTCAGATCCACGTCTAAAGCCTCTCAGATGCAGGAAAACACACTCAGGAATGGAAAACACAGGGTAGGATCCAGCAGGGCTTCACTGCCAGCCTGATCAGCGTGCACAGGCCATGGGACAGGGATGCTGTGGGGACACGTGACACGTCCTCCCCTGTCTGCAGGGCACGAGGACACTGAGCCGCCCGGTCCTCCCAGGGCTGCCTGCCTGCTACCACATCCCACCCCGGAGTGGGATGCTGCAGGTGGCACGAGGACAAGGCCGCCGTGCTGTCCCAGGGGCAGGTGCCACCCCCGCCTGCCGGGGTGAGCAAACCCTCCTGCCCTGCTGGGGCACCCTGGAGGGAAAACCACAGCCCGTCCAGCCTGCAGCCCTCCCACCAGCGCCAGTCAGAAGCTGTCCAGGCAGCGAGGTTTAGTCAAGCAAAAGGAGGGCAGCAGCAGCTGCCTCAGCCCTGCCTCCTCCTCCCGCCAGTGTCGGGTGCCAGCCCAGCCCAGGCCGCTCCCGGGGCAGAGCCCACCCGTGTGGGGCTGGGATCATCCCCCAGCCCGCGCCATCCATCCCTTCCCAGGGCAGGGCCCACCTGTGTGGGGCTGGGATCATCCCCCAGCCCGCGCCATCCATCCCTTCCCAGGGCAGGGCCCACCTGTGTGGGGCTGGGATCATCCCCAGCCTGTGCCACCCATGCCCTCCCAGAGCAGAGCCCACCCTTGTGGGGCTGGGATCATCCCCCAGCCCGCGCCATCCATCCCTTCCCAGGGCAGGGCCCACCCGCGTGGGGCCGGGACCACCCCCAGCTCACACCAGCCACCTCTTCCCAGGGCAGAGCCCACCTGTGAGGGGCTGCACTCGTCCCTCACCCCACGCCATCCAACCCCTCCACCCTGCGAGGGGCCGGGACCATCCCCGCGGGACCGGCACATCGCCCGGAGCCTCCGGATCCTGCACCCCTCCCGCATCCACAATTCCCCCGCCCGCCGGTCCGTACCCAGGAGCAAGGCAGCGAGCCGGTAGTCCCCGGGCTCGGTGGGTCTCCGCGGCTCCCGCAGCCTCGGCAGGGCCCGGGGGGCAGCGCCGGGGGGCTGCCGTGCCCAGCGAGGAAGCATGGTCGGCACCCGGGCAGGAACCGGGAGACGCTCGGAGCGCGGCTCCAAAATCTGCGCGACAAACACACGCAGCTCGTGGCATATGTTTAGAGCAAAGGAAAGACGGTTCCACTAATCACTTGGCATTTAAAGCAACGCGGCGTCTCCCGTCAAGTCGGATCTGAGGAGACGGCTCGGGTTGCGTTGGCTGTTTATGTTAATTAAATACGGGAGCAGGTCGTTATTAAACACGCGCGCGCAGCCCAAGTGAGCAGTGGGTGGGTTGTCACCGGCCTTACCTCGCGGCTCCGACCTCGCTCGGCGCTCGGCCGTGCGGCGGCTGTCGCCTCACATCCACAGCCGGATCCTCCGCGCCGGGGAGCGGAGCCGCGGCGATGCCGGACGGGCGCCGGAGCTCCCGAGCGATGCCCCCTCCTGCCCCTGCCCTAGCGAGGGGCTCCCGGGGCCGCCTCCACGGCCGTCGTCCCTCCCCGCCACCATTCCTCCGCCAGCGCCCATCGCATCCTCGCGGCTCCGCGCCGGCGCTTTCCCCTCACATCCTCTGCCTGCCCCGGCAACCTCTCCCCGCGTTCCCGGGTTTATCCCTCCGCTCCGCGCGGACGGCTCCTGCTCTCTTTCCCGGCTCAGAGCTCCCCGTGGGTCCCTGGGTATTTTTTTTCCCTGGAAATGTCAGCGTGCCCCCTCAAACGCATCACGTGGGCGGGGAGCCGGAGCTCGGCCGGGCACT
>VXAY01004722.1:30877-43082 GCA_013399855.1 Oxyruncus cristatus | reverse complement strand
AGCTGCCAGCGCGCCGCAGGCTGCCAGCGCCGCTCCAGGAGCTCCTCCCGCGCTCCCAGGAGCGAGCCTGGAGGGTCCGAGGCGCCGGAGCCTGATGTCACCGAGCTGCCCGGCGCCGGGCACGGACACCCCCCAGTCCTGTGCTGTCGGCACGTGGCTGCTCCCACGCCGGCCCCGAGGGAGCTCGGGAGAAGGAAAACCAGGATCTGCCTCCCAGGAGAGCCTCGCTGCCAAGGCTTGTCCCCAGGATCCGGAGCTTGGCCGGCTGAGCAGGGTCAGGCCACACCCCGCTGCTGGACGGGTCTGGCAGGGGTCGGAGGGACCCTTCCAGAAGCTTCCCAGGGCCCTCCCCGGCCAGGGCTCTCTCGTGGATTCACAGCCATTCCCTCAAGCCTCGGCACCACAGCCCAGAGAGCTCTGGGGGGGGAAGAGCTGGGAGGGGAACCCCCAGCCCAGAGACCCACAGGGCGGCTTTGCCCCCGTTCTGCGACGGGGAAACTGAGGCACGGGTGGAACAGGGACAGGAGCGCTCCTGGCTCAGGGCCCAGCGCTGGCAGGGCAACAAGGGAGAAACTCTGGAGGCCAGATCTCCCTGCTGGAGCCTTTCCAGGCTCCCCAACAGCCGCAGCCATGACTCACGGCTGGCACAGGCACATTCATGACACGCTCTGCCATGACAAACCCTCCCAAAAATTCATTCTCCTCTTTGCTGAGCACTTCTGGGGAGAGCTGAGCCAGTTCCTGCGCCCCAAACACACAGAGGGGGCTTTTTTCATCCCTCTCTCCCTTAGTCTGGGGTCAAGGGCACCTTTCCCTCCACATTTATGTGTTGTGACAATATTGCCAGGCTGACACTGTGGGCAAGAGGCAGGAGTTGCTCCAAAAAGCTTTGAGTCAACACAGGGCAGCAAATGGGTGAAGAAACGCGACCAAGGACAAGCAGCAGGTCAGTGGCAGGGCTGGGAAGCTTGTCCAGCCCTCCTGCGGGCCGGGACCTGGAGCTCCAGGGAAGATGCTCTGGGCTCCCTGCCACAGGAACGGCACAGGGATCACGGAGCCGAAGGTGGAGATTCGGGGGCTTGAGGAGCGTGGAGTTATGGGAGGAAAATGCTGGAAAACTAACACGGTTGCTGCCGGCAGCAAGGATTAATTGTCCTTCCTGCTGATCCCTGGAACCTGGCTCGCTCCCGCAGTCCCGCTGCAGGGAGGGCCAGAGGATGGGGTGACCTTTTAATTCTGATTGCTCTGCTGATGAGGGGTAAATTGCCTTTATTGTGGTTGAAGAGCCGCTGGAAGCGCCCGCCTGCAGATCCGGAGCTGGAGAGCAGTGCCTGTCCCTGTCCCTGTCCCTGTCCCTGTCCCCCAGTTCACAGGGAATGGAGCTGCCACAGGACTGGGGCAGGAGTCAGAGGGGGCTCCGAGCCCCCAGGTTTACACCAGGACACTTCCACCACCTCCCTCGCCGCAGGGACAGGCGGTGCCAGGCACCTCCCAAGGTGCCACCAGCATCACCTGCCCCTGGCACTGCTGTGCCAACACCACGGGGACAATCGCCCAGACAGATCCCAGAAGGGTCCTGCCGTCACAGTGGGAAGGGACACCGTTACTTGCACCGCGAAACCCCACCTAAATATGCTCAGTAACGGAGGCAAAAGCCTCTTTTTAAATCCAAAGGTCAGTTTTCCCACTTTGGGCCTTCCCAAGGCCACGACTTCCCTGCAGCTCAAACCTGAGCTGGCAGGGTGGTGACAAGAGCCACCCGAGGACACACAGCCCCCGCTGCCGGGTGACACCTCGCCCTCACCAGGGCCGGGACCGGCCGGGCTGAGCCGCTGCGTGTCCGTGAGGCAATTCCCAGGGAGAGGCTGGGAAAAGCAGCTCCAACACATCGGGGTGAGATCTGCATTTACACCTGCAACACCAGACACGGTTTTGCTCTCAGCAGCTCCCAGGGAGCTGCTTCCAGACGGCACCAGCACCTAAATGTGCCCGCGGGGGGAGAAGGATGCCCCGCTCGCTCCCTGCTCCCTGCCCGCTCTCCAGCTGCTGGTGCCGGGTTCTGGGAAGAGCAGAGCTCTGTCCTCCACGCACCAGCCAATTCCTCCACGTTCTTGTTAATCTATGAACTCCTCAGAGCCACGGCTGCTCCTCACAATGCCCGTGCACAGCGCCCAGCACAATGAACCCTCGCTCTGCCCCGGCGCCGACCGCGGCGGTTGGGATCCGAACAGTGAGACACTCATGGAGCGGGAATACAGCCGCCTTCCCGGGGCTGGGACAGACAGCACAGCTTTGTGTCCGCTCCCCCGGGGCGGCACACGCAGTCTATACAGCAATATTCCCACATCTGGTGCCCTCACACACACACACACAGAGGGTCTGTTGTGCATCATCCCAACGACGCGATAATGGGGACAAACCCAAACCGCTCCTGGGGAGGGGGGTGCTGGGGGAGGGTTGGGATAAGGGATCTGCCACGCCAGGCAGCCAGGGATGCTGGAGAGGAAAAGAGGAGTTAACCAGGAATGGATTGGCACGGAAAGTACTGCAAGAACCCAGCCACGCTGCCGGTGGTTTGGTCTGCCCCTGCCCAGCGGCACCCGCAGGCAGGCCCTGGGGTGAGACGCTGGGCACAAGAGGGAACGGATGTGCCCCATTCCCAGTGGCACTGGGAATTTGAGCATTTCCTGGAGCAGTTGGTCTGCCCGCCCTCCTCATCCCGGGCACAGACAGACAGACAGACAGACAGACAGACATCCTTTTCTTGCTGTACCCAGGCACTGGAAGCACTGTGCTCCTGATGGCAAGTCCGTGTCTCATCAGCAAGCGCCCTCCCACGCCCAAATTCCCCCTCCTCACACAACAATGCCCATCACTGTGCCAGGAAAACCCACAACAAGACACCACGAGCTCTGCCCCAAACCAGAGGGTGGGGACAGTCAGTGGCTGTGGGGACAGTGACTGCAGGTCAGGCTGTCCAGACCAGACCTTATCCCAACCCTTGGGAGGCCCCAAGCGGGAAAAAGACCCTCACACAGGCACGACGGGGGCGTGAGGCAGCTTAGAGCTGGGTGGCCAGAAAGGCCTTTCCCGTTCCAGAGGCAGGTGACAGCACCGTGCCAGCAGATGGATGGGATCTGCTGCTCTCAGGAACGGGAGGAAACCAGATTAAGCAAAAAAAAAAGAAAAAAAACCTCATGGGAGACCCTTTGGCATCACACGGCTCGGTGCATGTCACAGCTGAAGGGCCAGGAAGTGCAGTTTCTTATTAAGCTCAGCCAACTGATGGCTGGTAAGTTCTCAAGTCACAAAAACTCCTCAGAGCCCAGCGAGAACCTGGAGGTGTCAAGGCAGCTCCGAGGATGGCTCAGCCTGCTCGGAGGAGCGGCGGGAGCGGATCTGCGGGAGAGGAACCGGCGCCACGTGGCTGCAGGGAACATCTGCCGAGGCTGGCAACACCCGGAGCGCTGGCAGGGCCCGCCGCAGAGCCCAGACGGGACCTGCCAAGCGGTGGCAGGTGGAGCCGAGGGGAGGATTTGGCACCCGGAGGGCCCCGCCAGCCTCCCACGGGAGCCGGTGCAGCAGGGCTCGGCTCCGCTCGCATCCCAAGCTGTTCCCGTGGCCGCCCCGGCACCCTCTGGGGATGGGGCTTTGCTCCCCAGCTGGTGAGGAAACCAAAACCCCGCCTGGAG
Organism: Oxyruncus cristatus; assembly: GCA_013399855.1. Taxonomy (NCBI): domain Eukaryota; kingdom Metazoa; phylum Chordata; class Aves; order Passeriformes; family Cotingidae; genus Oxyruncus; species Oxyruncus cristatus. The sequence continues at coordinate 39,390 of VXAY01004722.1, read as the reverse complement.
GAGCGGGAAGCGAGAGTTTGTTCCCCAAACTGCAGAGCCCAAGCGGTGCCTGGCACAGCGTCCCGGCCCCCGGAGCTGCTGCAGCGACACCTCCGGGGCCCGGCTGGCGCCCGCGGCGCCCACCGGCTCCCACCCGGCGCCGTGGCACGGCACCAAGTCCTTCTGCTCCCGCCGTGCTCCAGCCCCCTTCTCCCTTTGCTCACTTGCTCAGCACAGACGCGCCAAACCCCGCTCTCCGCGGCGGGAGCCGGAGCGGAGCCTCGTCCCGCCACGCCTGGGGGGGTTACAGGGAAAGCGCCCGGTTCTGCTTTAAAATATCCAGCACCCCGACAGGAAACATGAGGGGACGTGTTCCAGGACCAGCTGCAGCAGCAGCTGATGCAGGTCCCGGTCCAGGGCCCTGGAAGGAGCTTCCTGGTTTAGCTCTGCAGAGAGAAAGGCTCGGCAAGGGCAGCGCTGGGGTTTGGGGGGCACGAGGCCCCTCCTCCCGGAGCTTCAGAATCACAGCAAGAATCCCGAAATAGCTTGGGTTGGAAAGGACCTTGAAAAGCCCATTCAGTCCCACCCCCTGCCATGTGCAGGGACACCTTCCACTAGCCCAGGTTGCCCAAGCCCTGTCCATTCCGGCCTTGGACACTCCCAGGGGTGGGGGCGGCCATCCCCCGGCTTTAAAAAAAAAAACAAAACAAACTCTATATATTTCCTCCAGGTGTAACAATTCTTTCACAGGGCATAGGGAAAAAAAAACAAACCACAAGGAGCATCCCTTGCACAGGCCCTCAGGTCCCGGGGCTTCCCTGGCACTCTGGCAGCTCCCAGATCCACCCTCGATGCCCCCAAGCCGGGTCCCTCCTCACCTGGGCACCTCTGCTCCCGGGGCTGGTCCTTCTTTCAAGGCAGCCCTGGTTTGCTGTGATTTAAATCAAAGCTCTGTTAGCTACAGTGCTATTACCACTGCCAAAAACAGCAACTAAATGGCATTTCCCCACCGCTCCAGTTATATTTCTGTGCTCTTTACCCATTTGTAAACTGCAGGAGGGAACAATTTAAGGCATCTGAGTGAAATGCTTAAATTAACAATTTACAAATAGCTTAATTGAGGTCCCGGTCTCGCTCTTCCTGAGCAGAAGCTGCTAAATGATTCTGAATCATTCCTATTTATTGGTTCTTGTGCTGTGAATTACAGGCCCTGGACTACGATAAAGGCTTTAATACCTTGGCACAGGCCGGGGGGAGCCGGGACTTCCACGGAGCACGGGCGGCCAGAGCCACGGACGGGAGATGAGGAACCAGAAAAGTGGGAAAAAAGCAGGCGAGGGAAGCAGGAGATGAGGGGGTTGGATAGGCCTGCCGGGAGCCGAGGGATGCTACAGGATGTACAGCCCTCCTGGGGAATTTGAGCGGCTCCAAACCCGGGGGGTTGCACTGATAAAACGCTTTTGGGGGAGCAGTCAGTGCTTGGACGGGGTTTGGAGGATGGGGAAGCTCAGCCCTCTGGTTTGGGGTGAGTTCTGGGAAGACAGATGCGGGTGCAGCTCAGCCACACCCCGAGGGCGTGGAATCGGGGTTTCACCCGATGAAACTGGGGGTTGGACATAGGGCCTGGAGCAACCTGGGCTAGTGGAGGATGTCCCTGCCCACGGCAGCGGGTGGAACTGGGGGAGCTTTTAAGGTCCCCTCCCAACCCAAACGGGTCTGTGATTCCACGATTCCACGCAACAGCCACCACCAACACCCCCGAGGCTCCTGCCAGCCCCCCCAAGCCCCAGGTGCTGGGGGTGCCCCCGTTCCTCTCCCGCCCGTCCCCAGAGCCGGCCCCGGGCAGCGGGGGAAGCCACCGTGCCCAGGAGGGCCGGCAGGGCCAGCTCTGCCCACGGCCTCGCACTCGTGAGCCCTCCCGCAGGCAGCCAAGGACACTCACGTCTGCACCCAACTCCTCGGCTCCCGGGCTAATTCTGGCACATCAGACAGTAATTATAGGTACAGCGCCGGCGCTCACACGTCTGGAGCTCGTCAGCCCAGCTCCCGGCAGCGGGAGCCCGGGGTGGGGGCTCAGCCTCTCCCGCCTCTATTTCGGGGCTCCCTCGGCACTGCCCGGCCCCCGGGGCACCTCCTGTCACCCCGGGGCTCAGCCCACCAGCCCCAGCCCCCTCCAGGTCCGCTGGAAAAGGAGCTCCAGCGCCCGCGGGTGTCCACGGCTCCGGAATGTGCCGCCCTCGCACTGCCAGGGTTGGAGCTGGGGGAAGAACAGGCACCAGCCCCCGATCCTGCCACGCCACCCAAGCACCGCAGCGACCAGTCAGACCTTCCCCTGGGGAAAATCACTTGTGGATCTGCCCCGGTTTACAGCAGGGAAGGGCCTGGGGGCCTCTGTTTCCTTCACCTTTAATAAATCAGGCAGGAAACCAGGTGGGAACATCCCCAGCCACCAGCGAGCTGGAGCTGTGGCCGTGTGGCAACGAGGGACAGGAGCCAGCAAGGCTCCAGCCCAGGAGAGTCTGTGGTTGGGAAGCTCAGGCAGCACCAGGGAGGAGGAGGAGGAGGATGATGAGGAGGAGACAGGCTGGTTGTTGGCTGGTTTTTGGCAGGGGGGGAGGAAGATGCGTGTGGGGGGAGAAGCAATAATTTTAATTAAAAGGCAAATGACTGCACTGAAAGTTGTCTTGAAGCACAGAGATATTAAAAAGCTGTTGACTCCGTGAATTATTCCTCCCTGGGCTGCCTGACAGGGAAAAGCACTGAGGCAGCACGGGCTGGTTCATCATCCTGGCCTGGGGAGCACCGGGAAGGGGAGAGGAGAGCGGGAAATGGTGGATGGTGACAAACCCTTCCCGTACCCCGAGGGACACCATGGCAGCTGGGAAACCTTGTCCTCTGCTCTGTATGGGCCAGCATTTCTCCTGCCTGTGGCTGCTGCCCCTTCACCTGGGCAAACAAGGAGCCGAGCATCCCCAGCATTCCGGGTACACGGAACTCCCCAGCTCAGCCCCAGCACGGACGATCCTGTCCTTCCCCCCCGCCCCGGCTCCTTCTCACAAGTCCCTGCTGCATCCTGTTGACTTTCAACAAGACTTTGGGAACAAAAGCCGAGCCTCCACACTGCCAAGACACCTCAAAACCCTTCCTGGATGCCTCTGGAGCCTCTCTGAGCCACATCCCCGCCGGAACCCGAGGCGGGATCAAAGAGCGGCGCCGGTTTCCGTCGCCGAGCTGTGGGCCTGTCAGCCTGAGCAGGTGTTTGCAACCCTTCAGGGAGGTCAAAGCCACCTTTTCTGCGGGGAGACAAGCTCATTAAGTGGCATCATTACACGGCTGCACGATGACCTTATGGCTGGCTATACGTTCACCTCCACGAGGACGCCGCTTCCGAGAGCGGCGGCTCTTTAATCTTGTTCCGACAGAGGCAGAACAAGAGCTGAGAGCTGGAAGCTGCAGCGTCAGGAAAGCAGACAAGAGACAGCAAACGTGCTGAACGGGGTCGGGTAGGGGGGTTTCTCCATCATTCCCACCTCTGAACCCAGGCAGAGCATCCTTTGGGAAGACAAACACCCGCTCAGGCAGGACTTAAGGTCACGATGCAGGAGCTGCTGCCAAGACTTTCCAGCCTCTGGCTCACTGGGGTCAAACCGGGCGAGCAGAAGGGTCTTTTCTGCTCTGAGAAGATCCCACAAGCCCAACAAGCCCCACAAATCCTACCCACGACCTTCGCCCCCTCCCCTCCACCTTCCTACTTGTGCTGGTTTTAACACCTCCAGGTGCTGCCTGACCCGTTCAACAACTTGAATGCCCAAAAAAAGCATCACCATTAGGCTGCTTTCCCCGCCGCTGTATCGGGATTGAGCATCAGCAGGACCTGCAGAGCTCCCCGTGAACACCAGCGGTGGAACCACCAGTGCTTCCAGGCTCCCAGCTCCCAGCACAGCCTCCGAACCTTCCTTCCCACGTGGGCCCGAGGAAGCAGCCGTGCAACGTGCTCTCCAGCTGGGGGGCACACGTGCACACCACTCCCAGCCAGCAACTTGATGGCATGTGTAATTCTGGGACAGCAAACGAGCTGGAACAGAGCTGGGGGCAGATGTCCACATGGATTCATGGCCTGTGCCTCCGTCCTGCTCCCCCACCCCTGTTTTGGGACGATGTGTCCATTACAACTCGACAAGGAAGCGGAATTAAATTCCAGAGCACTGTTCCAGCCCCGTGGTTTTCCACCGGGCAGGGTCTCGTGTCCGGAGGGCTGGAACACCCCACCTATTACAAGCCTGGTTTCCTCCACCTCCAGGTTTTCCTCCCTGGCACGGCCCTGCCTGAGCTGGGGTTCCAGCTGCCTGACAGCCACAGCATCCCTTAGGACAGACAGACACGCTGGTGCTGCTCCCCTCAGCTTCCAGCTGGCACCAGCCCTGGAAGTTGACCTGCCCCAGGGCAGGAGGCCACCAAATTCCCAGAGAAACAAGCCTAACACAGGAGGCAGTGGGACGGTGCAGGCTGATGTCCCTCACCTGGATCAGGGAATGGCTTTGGGATGGGCTCCTAGAGAACACGGATGCAGAGGAACACGAAGGAAAGGGAGGTTCTTCTGAAGGCAGGTGTTTTCCTGCTCACTTGGAGCAGGACTGAGTGGTGCCACCGCTGCTCCTCTCGGGATTATTTTATCTGGGAGCTGCTGCCCTGATTGGCAGGTGAACTCCTCAGCCTCCCCAAAAAGAACTGCTGAAGTCTCTGCAGAGACTCCGGAGCGATCCCTGGCAGTGGGAACACCCAGCCCATTAGAGGCCGACAGATGCCACCGAAATAAATTCTATTATTATGACAGACCCAGCAGGAGCTGCTGCTGAACAGATTCCACCACACTTCCCCTCTCACAGCTGCCCTAAGCCAGCCACACTTCCACAGGCAGCTCCTGGGGAAGGCACCTGCCTCTCCACCTCACCCCCAGAGGGCCAACATCTCCCTCTCATTCCCCTCTGGAAGGTTTTCCCTCCCAATCCCAACGAGGAAAACCTCAAACCTTGCGAAGTCCATTCGGTGGAGAGGGAGCTGATCCTCCCGGCAGCACCGGGGACCCCTCCAGGAGCAACCACCACCCCCGGCTCCACAAACCCGTCCCCTTCCTGCCAGGAGGGCGGGAGCCGAGGCCTCAATCATCGATGCAATGCGAGAAACGAGGCAGCACCCGAAAAAATAAACGAGCTACAGGTGCTGCCCTCGCCCACCGCGGTCCCTGCACGTGGGAGAGGGTCGGGGAGGGAGCGAACATCAAACATGAAACAAGCAGGGTGGGGGGAAGGACCCTGCCGGCCCCCGGCCCCGGTACTGACCTGGAGACTTTAAACAAAGGGAACAGAGTCCTGGCTTCTTCCCTCCTGCAATTCCATCGAGCCCTGGTTAGGGACAGGAAAGGAGGAGACTCATGAATGAACGCGGTCCGGGTGGGAATGTTTGCCGGGGAATGGAGGGGAACAAACAAATAAATCAGAGCAAGCAAACACATCATAAATCTGAAACAAAAGAGCAGCAGCAGGAAGGATCTGAGAGCGAAAGGCGGCGTGGACAGCGATGGGGAGCCGGGCTGTGCCCCCCGCCACGAGAGGGGCAGCCCCCCTCTGCCCCGTGGACACAACACCCCCGTGCCCTGGGGGGTTTGTTCCCACGTGCAGGGAGGGGAACATCCCACAGGCGGGCCCCCAAAACACCCCACTCTTGTCGTGGGGCTCAGCCCCCAGCCCCGGGTGGGGGTTTGCTGGGCACGGAAGAGCAAGGATCAGAGTACGTGGATTTACTGGGGGGTTTTTTTCCCCCCCCAGAACTCGCAGACTGGGCCTTTTTGTCAGAAGCAGAGCTGCACAACTCCTCTGTGCCCCCAGTTGGTGCAGTGGAACAGCCTGTGCCGGGGTCCTGCCAGCTCCCCGTGGGGCAACGGCGGCTCCGAAACCCCGGCACCAAACTCCCCTTCCCACCCCCGGCTCGGGGGCCTGAATCCCCCCTGCTCCCACTGCCGTGTCCCCACGAGTGAGCACGGTGACAACGGCAGGGATGGGGGGACGTGGGGAGGGAAGAGGGGCCGCCCAGGGCTCACCCCCACCTCTGCCCCGCGGGTCCCGACCCCCCAAACATCCCCCCTGCCCTGGCTGAGCCCGGGCAGTGCCTGGATCCCAGAAAAACAGCCCAGAGCTGCCTCGAGCCTTTGTTTTCAGGGACACGGGGTGGCGTCCTCCTCGCCCCCGTGCCTGGAGGAGCGGGGTGACAAGGGCAGGGCGGGCAGGGGACACAGACCTCGGTGCCCACAAGGATCCCTTTCTTTGCCCGAGGGAGGGAGGGAGGGAGGGAAGGAGGGAGAAGCTGCTCCCGGCGCTGGAGCCAGCTCGGCTCGTCCGTCCCCTCACCCCGAGCCTGGCTCTGCTCCTCGTGTCCTCACCCCCGAGTCAGTTCTGCCGCGGCTGCTTCAGCCACAGGGTGAGACCGGGCAGCCGGGGGGGGGCTCTGCGAGGCCCCCCTTGCTCTGCGAAGAGGAGTAAAACGGGAGGAGGGGGGTGAATGGCATTTCTGACCCCCGCATGGCTGCAATCCCCAAAAAACCCCAGCACTGAGGGACTCAGCATCCCTGTGAGCCCGGCTGGATCTCAGCTGTGCCACGCTCAGAGGGTTCCCAGGGGAGCCTGGGCTCCGCCACGGCCTGTTATCCCTGGTTTTGGGTGGGGTTTCACCCTCAGACTCAAGCAGAGGGAGGTGTAGCCCCCTCACCGCCGCTGAGACTCCCACAGCCACTTGTATCCCTGCGGATCAGGGCGTGGATTCACAGGCTGCTGGTTCGGGAATGGATTTCACGCCCAGTGTGAGTAAATAATCTTAAAGGCACAATGGCAGGGAAACAAAAAGCACAAAATATAAAGTGGAAAATCCTCCCGAAATGCACTTTATTCCTTTGTTTGGAAAATTGCAGATCGGGTTTAATTATTTATGCCGCGTTTTGTAACGTTCCAGGAAACGCTCCGGAGCGAACCTGCAAGAACATCCTTCCTCTCCCTGGCTCACTACGAGACCTGAGTGACAAAATACAGGGTTTTCAGTAGAAACAGAGAAGGGAGGGGGCCAAACCAAGCTCTCCAATCTCAGCCTCAGCGTTTTCTTGGCATCAGGGGGGAGGAGGAGGATGAGGCTGGGGGCGTTTCCAGCTGGCAGCCACCCCTTCCCCCCGAGACCCCGGCAGCAGATCCTGGCTCCTGGTTTTGATCCCTGCTCCACCTGCGCGTCCCTGGGCCAGGGACCTGCCCTGGGAGCACCCTCGGCTTCCCCACATGTGGGAGGGAGATAAGAGACTGGCTGTTGCACAGGGCTGGGGCTGACAGCTGCAGAGGGCTCATTATTATCTGCAGAGCACCACAACCTCCCCGGAGTTATTCTGGCTGAGATACCGAGTCATGAGGCAGCCAAACATTCGCTCAAGGCCCTGCCACATCCCGGGACGGAGACCGTGGCGGCACCCAGGTCGAAGCCATCCCGCCCTGAGCCGCCGCCGCGTTCCCGGGATTCAGCAGGAACGGGGACCCTTACTTGCTTCGGCACCCTCAGGGAAGCCTCGAGGGAGCAGCACAGGAGCCCTGGTGCCCACCTGAGGGACCTCACGGGTGGGGAAGATGCTGTTTCACACCTCGGAGCCTGAGCAGCTCACATGGGAGGCACAAAACAGAGGCGAGGACGGAGCTGGGAGCCCGGTGGGGGCAGCCCCCGGGGCGCATTCCCTGCTTTCCGCAGGGCAGGGAGAGAAGGAGGGCAGGGAAGGCACCGTCTCGGTGTCCTTGAGTGTCCTTTGGAGGCTTTGCTTTTCACGCAGTGCAGTGGAAAGACTGAAAATCCCAAACTGCTCCTGCCTTTGATTCCCACCAGCACGGAGAGAGTTGAAAGGAAGCAGCGAAGGCGAGGGAAAGGAGGAGGCGTGAGGGAAGGGAGAGGGAGGAACGGAGCAGGTGGGGGGGGGAAGGGGGCACTGCCAGCCCCCTTTTCACCCCGGCCAGGCCTGGAGAGCAGGTCCCTTTTGAGCGGGCAAGAGGTCCCCAGGAGCCTCCTGCTCTCCCCCAGGGCTTGACAGCTCTGCGAGCACCGATGTCCCCTCCCCAGGGCACACCCACAGCTCAGCACCACCCCACAGTCCCAGGGGAACGCCGTGCCCGGGCTGGATGGGTGCCCCTGGGCGCTCCCAGAGCAGCTGGCAGGGGAAGGAGAGGCGGGTGGGCAGCCCAGGGGCCAGCACAGCCTCCGGCCTCCCCACCGTGCCCCCGGCCCGGCGGTGCCAGGGCCCGGCGCGGGAGGGGCAGCGGGCAGGGCCGGCGACACGCAGCCCCCGCCACGGTTTGGTCTGGGCAATGTGCTTTTAATGAGCCATATAATGTTTTTCGAATCATGCTGGAATCATTAATCCTCCCGAAACGAGACAGGTCCCGCCGCCCCGGGCGCCGCCGGCGCTGCCTGTTGCGCGTCCCCGCTGCCTCCACTGCGCTGCCTGCTGCTGGCAGGGG
>VXAY01004719.1:3145265-3171197 GCA_013399855.1 Oxyruncus cristatus | reverse complement strand
AGGTTTGAAAAAAATCGATCCAGTGTAAACCCACGACACCCCCCTACTTGATCAAGGGAGGCCAGTTGATGTACTGGTTTTGGATTTCAGTAAAGCTGATAAACACATCATGTGGGTGAGCAATTGGCTCACAGGTCAAGCACAAAGGGTAATAGTGAGTGGGGTGACATCAGATTGGCAACCTGTCACTAGTGGGTTTTCCACAGGGCTCCATGTTGGGCCCTGTGCTCTTCAACATCTTCATAAATGACTTGGTTGCAGGACAGGAAGGGATACTAAGCAAGTTTGCAGATGATACAAAACTGGGAGGAGCTGTTGACTGCCTTGAAGGCGGGGAGGCCTTGCAGAGACCTCGACAAATTACAGGACTGGGCAATCACCAACCATATGAAGTTCAACAAGGATAAGTCCTGGATTCTGCATCTATGATGGGTCAACCCCGGATGTACAGACTAACTGGGGAATGAGATGCTGGAAAGCAGCCACAGAAAGGGACCTGGGGGACCTCAATGACTGCAAGTTGAATATGAGTCAGCAGTGCCCTGGCAGCCAGGAGGGCCAAACATGTCCTGGGGGGCATCAGGCAGAGCATCGCCAGCCAGTTGAGGGAGGGNACCTGGGGGACCTCAATGACTGCAAGTTGAATATGAGTCAGCAGTGCCCTGGCAGCCAGGAGGGCCAAACATGTCCTGGGGGGCATCAGGCAGAGCATCGCCAGCCAGTTGAGGGAGGGGATTGTCCCGCTCTGCTCTGCACTGGTGCAGCCTCATCTTGAATATTGTGTGCAGTTTTGGGCACTGTGTCATAAGAAAGATAATAAGCTATTAGAGAGTGTCCAAAAGAGACCAACAAAGATAGTAAAGGGCCTTGAGGGGAAGCCTTGAGAAGAGGAGACTGAGGGGAGACCTCATTGCAGTCTACAACTTCCTCATGAGGGCAAGAGGAGGGGAAGGCACTGATCTCTTCTCTCTGGTGACTAATGACAGACCTGAGGAAATGGCCTGAAGTTGTGTCAGAGGAGGTTTAGGCTGGATATTAGAAGAAGGTTCCTCACCCAGAGGTTGGTTAGGTGCTATAACAGGTTCCCTGGGGAAGTGGTCACAGCACCAAGCCTGACAGAGTTCAAGAAGTGTTTGGACAATACTCTCAGGAACATAGCGTGAGTCTTGGGGATGGTCCTGTGCAGGGCTAAGAGTGGGTTATAATCCTTGTGGGTCCCTTGCAACTCAGCATATTCTGTGATTCTGTGAAACCTTTATGGGAAGTCAAAGAGAGGAAGAGGGAAGAAAATGAGATATGAAGGTGCTAAGCCAGCTGGTAGGTAGCTTACCTGTGTTCAGACTCTGCTCTCAGGGCTGCTCTCAGCACTACATCCTTCATTTTCACACAGGGTGTGTTTAAATGGTGTTTATTCACTGATTGTGAATTCACAGACATTATTGGAGGCAATTCATCGTAATCAGCAGCTCAGGTTACACTCTCCAGAATGATGGAAGATGTGACTAGGATTCTGTTATGCTACAGAAAGTTCTGAAAAAAACCCCTTTCTCCTCAGTGAGTGTTCTAACTACTATATCGTTATGTAGAAAGCTGGCAGACATTACATCTTTTGACTGTGGGTTTGAGGTATTTTTCTGCCAACATAAGAATAAGATTTTTACAGCTGCAGGGATTCCAGCTCAGTGCACTACAAAGTGAGCACAGGGTAATCCCCTGAAATTTGTAGCTCTGCTGCAGGAGCATGGGAAGGGCAGGAGTTCATTCATCTCTGTTTGCTCGGTGTTCAACCACTCAGTCAGTTCACGGATGGGTTTGAATTCCAGCCCAAGGCATTTTGCCTCCCTCACACACAAAGAAGGGAGAATGTGTGTCCACCTGCAGATTGTGCAGTACAAAATGAGAACCAAACACTTCATTCCTAATAACATCTGGCTTCTCCTGTTTAAGCCATAGTCTTTCACTCTCTGATACTAATATATCATCCAGACTTTCTGAATATCATTTTATTTCTGAATCATGATTAGTAGTTACTGTTTTTATTTATTTGCTGCTGTACATCTAGACCTTTCACAAACATCCTTAACTTAGTTTGTCATTTATCAGACTGTTTCCTTTGCTAATTTATATATGTGTCAATGAACTTTTCTATTTCTCATTCATTTTGATAATATCTAAAAAATATATTGATGCCTTCTCTTTCTATCTGGCAGAATGTCTTAATTTTAGGGGACGAAGGGGGACACCCACAGAAGCATTCATTAAAAAATTGCAATTCTCTCATATATATATTTATGCTTAAATGTTTTCTTTCACTAACTTCATTCATGGTTATTTTCATCCTTGGTCTGCCATGGTACAGAGTTGCTACAAGCCTCAGGTCCCTGAGTACACAAGTGGCCCTGAGCTGCCCTGAGCATGTTGCCTCTTGACCTCATAGCTGCTTTGTCACTGAGGACATGTCTGGAGGCCACCAGGCTCTTGGACAATCTTTAGTCCCTGATGCTGCTCTGCTGGCCTTGCTGGAGCACCATAGCTTGAAGGGGAGGACACCACCCCTGCCTGCCTCACTGCCAACCTCTGCTCCTCTGCCCTGCTGAGCAGCTCTGTGCACTGACAGCAAGACTTTTATAAAGTCTTTGTGCTCTGGCATGTTATTTTATGTAATATTTAGATCCTCTGAACTATTTTCTCTTAGTAAAACTCACACTCAGCATGGGTCCAAGGAACAAAAGTGCACCAAAAACGTGAAAAAGTTCTTCACAAAGGAAGTGCAGCAATGCCACTGACCTCAGGCATGGTGGGATTTTCACAGCAATTGTATGTACTAGGATGCCTGTGACTTCCCTTCACTGGGACTGCTCATCCATGTCGCTGGGCTGCTCAGTGTTGGGGCAGCCCTCACAAGAAGACAGTTTAATTGATTTCTCAGGTCTGCCAACAAAGAAAAAAAAAATCAAACAAGCCTCATTTAAGACACTTCGGAATTTCTTTCATCTCTTCATCTCGAGAAGAATAAAAAAATTTAATTATAATTATTTTTTCAGTGCATATCATTATATTCAACTGTTAAAATATTCCACTCAACAGAGAATGAGAATGTTTTGGACACCAAAAATGAGCAAACACCCACTCCCCCTTGAACAGAGAGAGACAAATTCACAAAACTTACTGGTGTCATTATTTCGCCTCTTAGCAGAACAGGGCCCAGGATTTTTGCAGTCCTGGATTTAAGTCTGCCCTTCTTCATGGTCTTTGAACCCACATCTCACAGACCCACAGCCTGGGCCAGCCTGGGGTTGAGAGCACCCCTTACAGCATTTCTCCTTATGTTTTTAGCAGGGCATCATCTTCACCAGCTTCATAAAGTGGAATAGCTCTGGGAAGGACACGCAACAGCACATGCCTACCCAAAACCCAAAAGCAAAAAAAAAAAAAAAAGGTCAGGACTACGTAATCAGCAGAACACCCAAGCTCAAGGCCACCTTCTGACTGATTCATCACAGGCAAAAGATCCAAGACTGTATATCTTCATTGAACAACCCAAACACCATGTTGGCAGAGTCTCCTGCATGGCTTTCCCCAAAGCTGCAAGAAGAATCATCCTGTGTCCTAACAGTTGTAGCACTTGAATGCTCAGGTGATGATATAAAAATGTGACATTATCCAAGCAGATGAGAACTACCTGCACCTGGGTAGCTTAACAGGAGGGGTCTTCCCTGGGTATAGCAGGAAAATTGAAAATTGCTTCAGTATAGCTGAAATAGTCAGTCCCTAATCACTCAGAACCCAAACAAATGCTGTACCACCCTATACTGCTGAGTAAAAGTTTTTTCATGAATTAAACCGCCCACATTATTCTGCCAGATTTACACTGTTGACCCAAATTTATGACTAGTTTTAGGACAACTAAGATCATATTTTCCAAAGATTTTAATTAGTCACAAAAATAAATACTAGTTATCACCTACGTTTTCTGCTCATTCTATTTAAGCAAGTTATTTTTGTTCTATCTCACACTTTTCCCATTTGTGTATGGAAAATCATACCAGTCCATGTAAAACAGACTGCAGAGATTCTTTGAAACCAGTCCATCACTCAAAAAGATCAAACCCAGTGTCAAATGTTAATAATCTAAATTAACAGAATTTTGTAGCCAATCTATATTGGCAATATGGATTGTAAGATAGAAGGGGTTCAGAGTTATTTCAGTCTGTAAAACTGTCGGAATGCGAAAGTGCTCACTACCCTCTTCTCTTTTTCTTGTCATCTCTCTCAGTCACCATCCTAATCATGAGCCATCTCTTCAGATTTCCCTTGTACTATGATCTCTACATCTATCTGTCATCCAGGCTTGAGTGAAGTGGCTCTTTTACTCATCTGACAGAAGTAGAGTTGGTTTGCCAAATTTCCATCACTATCACTGCATGGCACAACTCTGGGATATTAATAAATAGTTTGTTGCCTAGGGCCACCCAGCGTGGTGCTTTAGAAGCATCTTTTATCTTAGTGCAACAATTATAGTATTTAATAGGTTAAGGGATATAGTGCATGTAGGATTTCAGGAAATCCTTTCTCAAGGTTTTCATTCCTTAGTTGAGATGCAGAGCACAACTATTTTAAGGATTAGCTCTTCCTTCTCTGAACACATGCTTCTTTGATGATACCACATCCTTCTATCTTCCTCTGTGGAACAGAAATGGAGAATAGTCGCGCTGGGGGAATTATTAGCCTCAGCCTCCTTTATACCTTTAAGGCAATTACATTCCAAGACAAGAGTATCTAATGTGCAGCACTTTCAGCATGTGTAACTTAGGTAGTTTTATGAAGTCATGAAAACCTTCAGACATATTCTTCTTTTAAGGACTGTCATTCGCTATAAACCTTAAGTCAGGCTTAATGCAGGTGTTTATTTTTTTAATGTTTTGAAAGTGGAAAATGTTTTCTAATAAAATATATGGGCATTTTTTTACTCTGTAAAGAACTCTGAATCTTTTTTTTTTTTCCCCTGGTGGAGAATTTTATGGAATGGAAGAATTTTATAATAACCAAGGATAATTATTTTGCTTATTCGTATGTTTTAATTTGGCACTCAGCACCATGCTATCTGAATGTAATGTTGCTACAGTGGAGGAGCATACAAAATGCTTTATGGAGAGTGACAACTTTCAGAGCAGTACTTTAAAGAATGAATACTATATACAGGCATCTTTTGCATAGTACCCTGGACTGGGAAGATAATATGTGTGTCATAGGGAGTGTAATTTCTGCCGGAGATGTCCCAATAAAAATCATTGCAGATACATCATTCTTAATTAAAATGTATGGTGGAAAACAATTCAACCATTTCTGAGCAGACATATCTGGAATCATTGCCTAAAGTAGTAGAAGACTGGGCATAATAACAGGCACAGAAGGTGCCAATGTTCCTTTGTCTTAACCAGGCAGAACTCGTTTAAAATTTCCCATCAACATGATTGTCTGAAGGAAAAGGGTGTGTCAGTTACAGGCAAAAGAAAACCTATCTCTCTCTATGTATTTTCCTTCCCAAACAGTCCTAATCTTTGACTGTTCGCCTTCATATCTGCTCAGAATTGCTCTTCTCTCTCAGAGTTTTTCAGAATCACACCCCCACTCCCACAGCCAAACAACTTCTTCCTTGGCACCTTCACTATGAAGTATTTCTCCCCATTTTCTCTATCCCTTCAAACCTTTTTTTTGGTGTCTGTCAGTCCTTCTGACTTCAACTTCGTTGGGAAATTTCCCCCTAAATTTCACCAGATTAAAATCACTTCCTACTGAATAATCCATCACTTGGTTACCTCTTTTTGAAGTGCCAAATTTAAAAATTGCTTTGCCCAGTAATCTCTACCTTTACTGGCAGTCATTCAAGTTTGATATAATTTTGTTGTTATTCATACACCAGGTGCAAGAATTTTTCCTATTACCGACTATGGATTTAATTCTAATAGTTGAAGCAAAGCATATCAGCGGACAAAACTATATCCACAAAATGTATTTTTTTAGCTGAACACTTGTATGCACAGCAAATTCCCATTATCAAGCTGACATAGCATTTGTACACAGGCAGGATATCTCCATTGGACAAAAGCTGTTTCGACGGGAAAATACCCCTGTCTTACAGACACACACACACACACATGCACACACACACACACAGACTCAGACACATAACCAAACCCACAGTTTCTGTCAGGAAAACAAACCCAAAAACTTTAATTTTCCTCCTCACAAGTAAATATGTTCTTGGCTACAACTTTCTGTTCCATCAGGATTTTTCACAAGAAAAAGACTTTTTTCTCAAGCTGTTGTATCCATGGGGCTTGCAAGATCATAACTCTCTGAGTTTCACCAGCAAACTGGAAGAGATAGTAAAATGCAGGGAGAGCAGTACTGCAATGGTATTTAGTGACCACTTCACTTCTAGCACACCTCATTTCTATTTCTAGAAATCCCTTTAAAGCAGAACATGTTGCAGAAATCTTGCTTGGAACGACAAAGACATGAGTAAGTGTGACAAGCTCCCTGTCAAAGAAAAAAAATGTTTCGGTCCTCTGTCCAAAGAGATTTCAAAAGACACGATGAGGCACCAGTGCTATTTGGAAATGGACACAGAGTGACAGATCAAGTATGGCTTTTAACTGATGACCACATAGTAAATAAGACGAAAATTACTCAAACAGACAATGTAGGCACCAACATTATCTAGCTCTCCCGATACTTCTGTAACCATTTCTATCTTGCCTAATTTGTTCAACCTAGTCAGCTAGGGTCAGAAGAAATGAAATTCTTCAAAGCAATAAAAAAAACAAAGCAACACTTCCATTAGCAGTGCTGACATCCCTGATGGCTCACAGCTTAACCTGGTGGACCAGCTTAATCTCTGAAGGGAATGAAACACATCTGACCTCCCAGAGTCTAAGCAGCAGAATATTCCCTTTGAAGAGAAACAGGTGACCCAGATAAAACACCAGTAGACATACACACATGCGGACCTACATAGTCTACATTGGCAGAGTTTCATGAGGCTCCAGCCACCCTGGCTCTGACTGGGTTATGGGCAGGATGCACATCTTATCCAACCTGTTTGGAAGCTATAGTGTCTGTACTCAACAGCGCAGCACTGTCCTTATTCTTTACAAGACATTGAGAGTATCTCTCCACCTGCCACTCCACCACTCAGATCTATAAATACTGTGGCATATCTGTTATACCTCTGCATATGTCAGGGGTACATTCATGTACCTAATACAGAAAAAACCCCTGCGTTTCAGGTACCTGTATCACTCCCTTGGGATAAGATTCAATCTAAGACTAAGACATCTAAATTCAGCAGCAGGATTCAGCTGACTAAACAAAACTGTGCAGTGCCATTTCAGGCAACCTACAGTATTTAGGACAGTCAGGTGGAGCACCCTAAGGCATCTCTAATGGCAGGAGACTCTAGTGTTTAGGTAGCTCAGATGTTTACCTAATGCCTGTATAATTCCTAATATAATCAGAGAAGATCTTAACTCAAGAGTTGCACACACATACACATGGAGTTATGTTTAAGATGTCCTATAATGTGGAAAACATTCCTGTGAAGATGATGGGTATGACAGAGGACCTACAACAAGAAATAACTTTCCATGGCAGCAAGTGAAAACCAGGGAGGGTATCTCAGGAAATCTAAAACATCACGGAGTCCATGTGTGGGCATCTGAATTCCGTTGCCAGTCAGTACATTCAGCAGTGCCTAGAAAGTGACTCAGATAATGCTGAAAACCTGCAATAGGGCCTTAGCAAGATTATAGTAAATACTTTCATTTAGACACCTACATTTAAGTATCTCTACCTGGAGCCAAATCCCATCTTCCTGATCAGACAGATGCAGTCAGAGCAGTTGCAGGATCAAAACTGTCCACCATTTGACAGTAAGTCTGCAAGCCTTAGTTCAGAATGGCAGGAGAAATTCTGGTTTGCTACACCACTCAGCACACTTGGACAGACAGACTGTAGAGTCCCTGTAAAGGGGAAAAATAGGATGATAATGACCAACACAGTCAGAGTGGTATGGATACAGATAAAGTCCCAGTTACTTAAATAGCTCTATATAGAACTAGAAACTAAGTTGATTCTAGCAATTGCTCAGTGCTGATCATGAGGTGACCACATGACTTACCTCAGCTGACCACATAGTTGAGAGTAATTAAGAAAGCAAAGCATCCCATGATTGCTGGAGGTTAAAATGCCTGGTTCACTATAGTTTTCCATCTTTGCTGTTTAAACAAAAGATTCAGTTTATGGCCAAACTCAGGAGGACATTGTTTCCCTTCCTCTTCTTTTTTTACCATCCCACTGCATAAATTGGAAGCCACTGCATGGGCAATGAATACCTGAACTCTGTAGCAGTTCCCACCATGACCTGCATGTGTGCATTTAAGCTTGGAGAGATGGAACAGACTAATCAGGGAAGATACTAGGTCTGCTTATTTTTCATAGATTCCATTGAGATTCAGGTCAAATAAAAATATGTCAAATATTTTGGTTGACCTCTACCAGAGGAGAAGCCAGAGAATTCCACCTAATACGTTTTTGTCAAGAAGAGATAAATTCTTCCATTATGGTGGTGAATATTATCAGTAAGGGTAGGAGAGCTGCACTAGAATTCATGTATTATTAACAAACTGCCCACAGCCAGGTATACACGGGGCAATGCCATTCATAACATCAAACCAACAATAACACTCCAGTTATTTATGAGTTTCTTGTTGTTCTTGCTTGTGACCTAAATTTACAAGAAGTCTGAGGTTAATTTTCTTCTTGCCAGAGTTCACTGCTTTCAGGAACATTAAATGTTTCATTGCTACGTGGAATTCTGGCTTCTGCAAACTCTACTGTCATTCTGTCACTGCTGCCTCTGTGTTCCCTTTAGGTGATGTTAGATCTATAATCTATTACGTTCTGCAAATAAAATTCCAGTACACTGGCACTTGCTAGTCTACTTTAGAAACCTTTCTTTCAACAGTAGCTGACAAGGACTTGGCAACTAGTCAAAGCCGTTCCCCTTTGGGGAACAGGAAGGCTATGCCTAGGAGATGTGAAAGGAAAAGCCAAATTGTGTTAAACTCTGGTGTTAAGAGAGCCAGGAGACCAAGGAAAGCAAAAAAGAAGAAAGAGTTTGAAGTAGTGTAGTAATTAATTTGTGTTATTATTGTTAATTACCATGTTTATCCTCAAGATCATAAGCATGAAGAATAAATATGTATCTATCCAGAGTAGACTAATTTTTTCTTAAAGTAGCTAAGCTGTGCATATTACTACAAAGGAACTAAAAAAAAAAAAAAAAAAAAAAAAAAAAAAAAATTATTAATTAAATTGCATTGAATCTTCTGAAATACCTGAAACAGACAGTGTTGTGGCAGCAAACCTTTTTACTCTTTGTTCCTTATTATGTGAATATATCTATTATTTACAAAAAGACATAATCTGCCTTACTGCCTCAGCCCTTTAGGATCTTCAGAGTTAACTTACTGTCTTTCAGGACTAACCTTGATACAAGATACTAATTTTTTTTAGCCCCACAGCTTTGCGGCTTTGCCAGCACTGAGAAAGGCCTTTACAAATATACAGATAAACACAGGTTAATTGATGGGGCACTGAATATTGATATCCAAGGTAGATAAGGACTGCACGCCTCAAATCGCGGTTCAGCAGCAATTAGCTGGCGCACGCCTTAACACCGCAGCCATCTCAAGTAAACAACGAGCATTACCTTATACAGCAAGAGAGACTAAAAAATTAAACTATACTGGAGTAAAAGACCTGCTAAGAGGACTTGGGAACCTGCTATCCCTCATGTCAGCTGCCAACCTGAACAGGCTCTCGGTCAGATTGCCAGCGAGGCAGGAGGCACCTTCCTCGTCAGGAAGGCACCGAGGTGCCCCGTGGTTTCGCAGAGGACCGCGAGCAGCCAGTAGATGGTAGCAACTGTCGGTCACTACTAACCTGAGCTGGATTCCTGGCACAACCGAGATGCGAAAAAAATCGGCATTTCACTATCAACAGCAGAAAAACTGGGTTAGCCTTTGCTATAGCTGATTTTAATTGATAGGTGAAAATGTTTTCGGAAATAATGCTGACCTATATGCGGACTTCTTAAGCTACACTGTCTGTTTAAGTCAATATTCAGGGGAAAAGGAACACTGGGGCAGAATGGCATTGTCAGAGTGTGTGAAAATGTTCTGAACAGATGGAAAGACAAGGAGAAAAAGACTGTCTTGGCTGTCCGTGGCTTTGAAAGAAGGGAAGTTAATAGAATAAGAACAAAAGGGTTATTACATATGTGCAGAACTTTCAAAAATCTGCAGCCCCATGTTTCCAAAAACCTGTCAAGTGTCTTAAACATTAAGTATCTTTATGGGGAAAATATAAAAAATGTAATCATGCTATGAGGAATACATGAAAGGAAATGTTGAAAAAAATTTCTTTTAGAGGAATACTCTCTGGTCCATAGTAACTGTTACTGATCGAAAATCATTAGCTTGAAACTACAGGATGTGTCTTATAAAAAGAATTTGTAAATTTAATAACATAATTTCTGAATAAATTAAAATATTTTAATAGAATGTACTTGCTAAATAGTTGAATAAATGCTAATTGAGGGAAACATCTGCTCTGAACAAGAGCATTTACCACAGGCAAAGTGCTTGTCTGCAGTAGCAGTTTGCATGAGGAATAACAGGATGCAAAGCCTCAAACTGTATTTTTACTGTGACAGGGAGTTTGAGGATATGGCATGTTGAGTTTAACACGCGCTGTGTCCCTGATTTCCATACCATACTTGCTTAGTTTTCACAGGAAAAACTGAAAGAGGTGGGAGGAAGTGGGAAGGAGATGTTGCAAATGATAAAAGATGACACTCAAAAGCCTAAAGTGGGATACTTAAGTCAAGCTGTAGTTTTCTGGCTCTCCATTTTCTTTATTATCACCACTAATAAAGGATCTTAGACACATCTGTGCATCTCAGTTTTCCTCAGAAACACCTATGTCATGTTCACCTGCTGCCTGTGAAGAAAGTACAATGTGCTTAG
This sequence comes from Oxyruncus cristatus, assembly GCA_013399855.1. Classification (NCBI taxonomy): domain Eukaryota; kingdom Metazoa; phylum Chordata; class Aves; order Passeriformes; family Cotingidae; genus Oxyruncus; species Oxyruncus cristatus. The sequence continues at coordinate 3,160,104 of VXAY01004719.1, read as the reverse complement.
TGGTCCTGCAAACAGCTTTCTACCAAAAAAAAGGGGACATGATGCAAATGCAACCTAAAGAGCCTCCATCAGCCTTCCCAGTTTTTCAGAACTGCCAAGTTATACTAGTTTGGAATCTTTTTTATTTTTCCCCCTCCTTTTAGAAAAGCAGCATCTCTGTTCCTGAATAGATCCAGAGAGCAGAGCTGCTGAGTAAGAGGGCTGAGAGCTGGTGTAGATAATAGCAAAGCTCTGCCTGCCATTTTCACATCCCTGCTAAGCTGTCTTTAATAAGCATTACAATTAGCTTCTGATAGCTGCTCAGAGGCCTGCATGGAACAGGCTGGCTGTCTGAGTATGGGTCTTATTAGTGAGTTGCCTCTTCACAAAACTGCCTTCACAAGTGACACCCTTCTCAGCAGTCTCCGCGGAAGCAAAGGACTAAACCTATTCACAGGCTGAACAGCCTGTAAAGCCGGTACCCTAAAGGACACAATAACAAGAAAATAATATAAAGGAGAATGAAGGAGCAACGACAGGATTGCATAGAAGAAGCTGCGCTGATGCCAAATGGAGCATAATTCTCATAAAGGTGTTTTTTTGACCTCTGAGCTATCAACCTTATCATTTTCTCTAGGGCTAAATATGCTTACAAGCTAGTTTCAACAACAAGCAATTCTCATGCCAACGTCTGTACCTTTTAGATATGAAAAAAACAGCTTCCTTTTAAAACTTTGATTTATTCCCCACAATAAAATAAAATTATGGTGTAGCTGAAAATAACACAGTTCTCAAATACCTGGTAAAACCAATTGGTTGGCTGACCCCTTGCCTGTGTTTCCTGATTATGCTGTCACTGAAATCTACTTATAATGATATTTTCTTTATTAAATTATGTGCTTCTGGCAGGTATGCTCACTTTTGTAAAGGACAAAGAGTATAATGCACGACCTCAATGCAGTTAAACATCTAAGTCCTCTTTAAAATACACTTTGTGTAGAAGAAAAACAATACCAAAATGAAAAATGTACATGCATCAAATGAACTAAGTTTAAAGCTGGGGTTGGGGGTTTTTTTTTGTTTTCTCTTGTCATTATTATGTTATGCAGCACGTAATGTTTATCCAGACGTCATGAAGGACTTATCACAAAGTTCTGCATATATGGAATCACTTTTTCCTAATGTCCTGCTGAGAAATTGCCATTTAGTTTCATTTGAATCTGATCATTATTTTCCTTCCCATTCGGCATGCATACTCTCTGGCACAAAAGTCTCTCAACAGAAAAGTGAATGTAAAGGTAATTACAGTGTTTTGTTTGAAGACTTACAGTACGTAATTCAAAGTTTAATTCTACTGAAGGCAAATGAAAGGAAATTCCATTGTTCATCTGAAAAGTCAAACTTGTTCTCCAGTGTAGTCTCTATTATAGAAGCATCAAACTGAATACAAAGTAGAGTTTTTCCTACCAATGTCGTGTATCCCGTAACATTTCTCTCTTGGATCTACATATACAGACATGTACATGCATATAGCCAGATCCATACCTACTAGAAATGCTTTCAGCAAAATTAGGAGGGTTATATCAGCTAAGATCTTGACCAATAGTTTTGTGTAATGCAAATTCAATGCTCTGAAATTGCAATGATGCAGGCACTTCTAATAGGAATAATCATGTTGGCAAGCCCACTCTGAATGGTAATGTAATAATAGTCTCATTCTGAGATCTGGAAGAACAGTCCTCAGGGGAAGATTAAGTATTCACAGCAGCGTAGACAAAATCAAATTTTACTGTCACAGGAATGAGAACAAATTCTTGCAGCCTCAGTACTGGATAAGGAAATGCAGTGTTGCAGTAGCTCTGACACTCCACCCTGCTGCAGCCAGTTGCTGAGGATGCAAAGGAGCTAGCACAGGGGAGGGTTGATAGTAGGGATGGCTGTGCAGGCAGTGGGAACATGGCTACCCACTGATGGGGGTCCACAAGTCACGAAATTCCCGCTTGCTCAGGAAGGACTTTACCAACAGAGATATTTGCCCTGCCTTGGGTGAGCCAGTGTAAGCTGAATTCTGCAGTGCAATAGCCGCCATGACACCAAGAACATCCTTCTCATTCTTTCCCTTGCTTTCCTGGCATGATTTTTCAGCTGCTATGCCAGTCCTGGACGTGTCTGATCATGCTGAGAAGTACCCCAGAGCAGTTGTGTAGAATAGCTCTCTGGCAAACTGAGGTATCTTGATCAAGACTACAATAAGCTCCACTTCAAATGAGAGCAAAATGTGTAAGTATGAAGCTTTCACTGCCAAGTAAGAGAATCAGACAATGCCATCTGAAAGAAGTGACCAAAACCAAAGCACATACCAGTCCTGGAGGAATTTATTTCTGCACTGAATTATCTCACTTTCTTGTCTCCAACAATGACATAAACCAGAGCCATGAAAACAAGCCTTCACAAGCCTTCTGAAATATCTGAATCTCAGGGTTTCGGCTCAGTCTGACCCTTGGTGAAATCTTGACATCTGCAAATATAGGCCTTTCACATGCAAATAGAGGGATGTAAATAGGGAGTGCAAGCATTCTGGAAATGCTTTGACATACTGGGCCCTTGCTCGAGTTTTTCTGTGGTCACTTTTTTCTCTGTAGTTGGAAATGTTAAGACATATGGCATGCAATGTTGTCAGGGCTTCTTCCCCTCAACTACCCATGTCCCTAATGATTTAGATGGAAACATATTCAAAAGGGTCATTCACCAATCTCCCTGTAGGCTTAAATATTTTCAGCTCGGTGTCAAAGGGTACTGGAACGGGAGTGATACTCTGCCCAGTCCTTTTCACAATACAAATCATCCAAGCAGTGAGTGTGTGAAAAAACAAGGACAAGTCTGATGTTATTGTAAGGTTTCAGTGTTAGCATCCTTGTGATGGGAAAGGGCTCTGCTTAAGTTCTCCTGTGGTGATGAGATTTGCCTGTGCACACAGGACATTTCCAGACCCCATGCCCCTGTAAAGGCAACTTCATGCCTTCACCAGATAACAAAGATTTTCCCTGCACAAAATTCTCTGCTGCAGTGCTGTCTGCTCAGGTGACAATCTGAGTGCTAGTATGACCCCAGGCTTTTTGTATGCTGCTTTCCTTTTTACCATTTTAAAACTAAATTTTTGAGAAGCAGGTTCCAGACACTTTTTGGGCCTTGCTAAAATCTCAGGACTGATTATGATTAGTCCAAATAACCTTGGTACTCTCTTTGGGATGCTAGTTTTAGTTACTATTCATCTCATCCCAGCTGATGTCCTTGGTTAACACATGGAACCTGTTATTCAATAGCTCTCACCATGTAGTTAATTCAATATTATTGAAATGCTGGTTTTAGCCCAGAAAACATGATGGGTTCTGATTTTTACATAGAATCTAATTTCCTCTTTTATGGAACTCACAGCAATTATAATTTCAACAGTTGAATTTCCTTAAGCAAGTCAGTTTATTTTTGCACTTTTGATATCAGATTTATAGTCAGGTCACTAAGAACTAAAATGACTACAAGATCTTATCCAGGGAAAGTCTATCAGCAAGAAAGATATTCTTGGAAGAGTTTTAACCTTTCTTAACCAAAAAAGCGTTGTAAAATTCCATCTTAAGGCAATATATGGCTGACAGTTTTTTTCATTTTATTGCAATAATCTTGCAATCCTGCTTTACAATCTATCTTAATCTTCCACTTTCTTCTGCATTATTGGATTGAGATCACCAACATCAATAAAGAAGCAGAAACAGCATCTACTTATATTTATCAGGAGGAAAGAATTGCAGCTGACAGTGATGAAGAAAGATTAAATTCTTGTTCACTTTCAGCCTATTCATAGGGATTTTCTGATGTACTTTAATCTGATGGATTTTCCAGGACCTATAAACAAACTAAACGGAAAATCAAAACAAAAAACAAAACAAACAAACAAACAAAAAAAACTACTTAACAAAGTTTTTTTCCTTTAATTCACTGTATAAATCCTCCTCATACACTTTCCCCTAGTTTCTCATTTCCAGTTTAGATATCAGTGCCTGCATTCCAGAAACAAATATTTTTAAACAGCACTGTAAAATATGGAGGTGGCCAAGGCACTTATTACGTGTATGTAGTGATAAGTGACTGAGTGTTTTATTGCAGAGGTTGGCAGAGAAAGCTATAACATATTCATGTAAAAGGAATCATTTTGGGTTTGATTTAGGAGGGAAAGAAAGGAAGGAAGCAAGGAAGCAAGGAAGGAAGGAAGGAAGGAAGGAAGGAATTTGAAAATATGACTGCCTTAGCTTCAGGTCTTTTTGAACAAACCATTTATGGGTTCTTCCAAGCCTGAGTACATTTAGAGGATGTATACTCCTGTTTCAGCTTGGCATGTCCTGACCCTCTCTTCCTCTTGCCAGCTCTGTTGTGACTTTGTAGAGCTGGTCAAAACAAACAAATTTTTATAACACCTAAGTTCAAAAGACATCATGAAAATTTCTTAAGAATATTTTGTTTGCTTGGTTTACTTTTCTTCTTTCCTTCTACATTTGACCACATTTTCATTTTCCATGGAAAGTTTCTGCATTTCAAGTTGTTTTTCCTCTTGGTGGTCTAAGATAGCCAGGCATCCTGTCAAACTCTGAATGTATTCCCAGGAGGACGCTATTTCCCTTCATGCACATGATCCTAAAAGGATGGACTGACCTGATAATTTTATGTTTTTGTGTTACAGAGCTCTGAGGTAGAGGGGCAAAGTACAGGGCAAATGTAGTTTTACTGTTTCAGTAAGGGGAATTTAGGCCAATATTAAAATTATCTGAGAATATCATGATCTCATAGTAGCCTGAAGAAGTGTGCAAAACTTGGCTTCGCAGTCAAGTCTTAAGACTACTTCTGTTGGTTTCACTAGTGCAACAATCAATAGATCCAGCTAAATTCAGGCATTAACAAAGTCAGGGAAAACTCAGTCTGGAGACTGAGTGAAAAAAAATGGGAGCCTGGCTCGCTACAACTTGCTACCTCATGTAATCATTGTCATTTCTACAGGACATTGTGTAAATAGGAACATGTGACAATAGAATATTCTGATCCAGAAACATTTTCTACCCACATTGTGTAAACTCCAGACAGAAGAGGCCATGTTTCCCTCATGGCCAGAGTTTGTGTTCAGGGCCTGAGGATCTCTCCAAAGGCTTTAAAAAGCTGTTTGGACCACTAAAAGTAGAACTACAGACCTCAGAGATTGGTACAGAGATTCACTTAGAAATAGTTCTAATCTGGTTCTGACAACTAAGTACCTGCCTGCAGCTTATGCGCTGCAGGTGATCTCAGTCATTGCTTCCAGTTTATTTTCAACCTAAAAGAATCATGAATTGATCATGATTGCTGAGATTCACTTTGTGATAGAAAGGAAAGCACAGCCCGTGAGGAAGAGTTTGCTCTTAAGGCTAAGGAGAATTGTTGGAAGTTCATAAGCAGTAGAACCACATTCAATTTACTAATTCCAATGCATACTAATGCCTTTACAGTAAGTAGTGCCTATCACACCAGTGACTCCTTCGGAGGTATTAATTGCAATTTGTTATGCATGCATTCATTAGGCCCATTCCTCCAGATCTGGCTGTGCTCTGCTTGATTCAGCACCCGGGTGAGGCATAATTTTCCTTGCACTTTCCGGTGCCTTTACTCATCATTTCAGCCCCTGGCATAATTAGATTCCCTGTTGGGAATTACTGATTCAGTCAGAGATTGCTCGAAGCAGCAATGATCCACCAGTGCTCTTTCCTTTAGGAAAATTTATCTTGGGATAAGCTTGGATCTGCACCAGCCCAAGATTACTCCTAGCTTGGATAACCTCACTGCAACGTGAGTTGGACAGGATCAGTGTGATAGCATATTTCCAGATTATCATGTTAATGTGTCATTTGCTGTTGTTCTGATTTGATAATCACTATATATCAGCAGCAATCATTAGGCTTGCATTCATCATCATCCCAGATGAAATCTGGCAACACTCTAAGTTCCAGTTTTCACTTTTTTCATAGCACCTGAAAAACTGCACAACTCCATGTGAAATTCTCCCCTCCTACATTTATTTTTTTTTTTAATATTGCTCTATTCTATGCATAGGATGATTTCCATAAGAACATAGAGATGCAGCTCTAACAGAAAAATTGCCTAGGAAGTTCAGAGCATCTGAAATCAGAAGATGAGAAAAGAAACCATTCTGCAGACTTAATTAAGGCTTTTGCTAGCAGCAAAAAGTATAATGCAACATGACAGTTATTTGAATGATTTTTGTTAAGATGACTATTGCTTTTCATTATCTAATTTGACATTAAGGTTGGTACTGTGTGTCTAGCCTGCAAAACAAAAATAAAAGTTAATAAAACACATGCTAGAAATAGAATGCAAGTTCAGGGGGAATGCTCTGGGGGTTAGGCCTTTCTCATGCTTTGGGGAGAAGTATACTACCATACCCTTGTCCTAATTTTTTCAGTGTAGTTTAGAAAAGGCCTTATGGCTAATATGTCACATCTAATATAATTTGCTATTTCTGCCTTGCATCTTATTGAACCTTACTTTTTCATATTATAACTGCTCTGCTAGAAGGGCTATAGATAAAGTTGTGTCAGCATTTCATTATTAACACTGGCTTTTCAGTGTTTTTCAAGTCAGACATTAACATAATTCTCATCCCTGGCTTTAGAATGGAAAATATTTTAAACTTTGGTGAGAATAATTTGAAATAATTTTTAAAGAAACAGTCTGGCCCACTTTTTGTCTGAAGACCCATTTTTGCTTCTGAACAGGGAAACATAGCAGAATTTCTACCTAGTGCTGGAGCTTAAACCACATACCAAGCAATTTCTCCTGGTGGTTTCACCTTCTTGCAGAATGTCCTCTTCCCAGTTCTCCTCCAAAATATGCCAAAAGGCTAGTGAATGAATGCACCTTACACAAATGGAGGACACAGTAGACCACTCTAACACAAGAAAGTGGTTTCCCAGGACAGGGAGCTGTCTCTTCAAAATCAGTAGATCCACGCAATTGCCAGCACAATCCAGTCAATTCAGGATTAAAATAAAATATTAAATGCAATGTTGTCTTTGTGATAGTATTTTTAAATAAACTTAAAATTCCTTGTGAAGTTTTCATTGCATAGGAATACATGACCAAAACCTCTGGGAGCTTTACTTACAACCCAGCAATAAATAAATAAATAAATTTGGTAATTCTCCCTTGAATTATTGAACAGTTGAATCAGCTAATACCCTCAATGCCAGCTGCACAAAGAAAATAAATAAAGAAGAATGTTTAATGGAAAAAAAACTCCTATCTCAACTGTGTACCCTTCTCTTGAACAATGTAAATGCTGAACTGGAATATTGATTGATAGGTAATTAACAGAACATATCTAATTTAGCTGATGATTAAAGCTCTAAGTATCTCTTTCAAGTGGATTAAAAGAAATTCAAATATAAGTATTTCATTTGTGAAACTGTATTGCTTAAGTAATTCTGTATTAATTACTTGCAAATGAGATATTTTTGTTTCATATGCTTTAAACCTCAACAAATACCCTTAATGAATTAACTGATAATGAGTGTGTTTTTAAAGCAGATCAGATACTAATTTGAAGTAGCTTAATAGGTCCTTACTGCTGATATTGTCATTACCTAATGTTAACATCGGCAATATAAAATGTTTTCCTTTTTTTCCCTGTCCTCTTTTGCTATTTGCTACTGATGCAATGATGTTAATCTTACAGTAAAGAAGAGGATTTCCTCAGTCCATTTCTTCAGTATGATACTTTGGAGGATAATAGCAGGAGGCCTTTGTTCACTCAATAGCAATGAAGACAATTTATACCACTTATTGATGAACAAATTAAAGAAAATAATACCATGTTTCTATGACTGAAGTTGGGAAAAAAGGCATAAAATAATAGAGCAGCTGAGGCTGGAAGGCACCTCTGAAATCACCTCGTCTGACACCCTGCTAAAACCAGGGTTGACCTAGCTCAGATTGCTCGGCACTTAAGATTTGAACAGCTCCTAAAACAGAGTCCTCAAGTTCCCATGGAGCATTGCAAGAACTTCATCTTCTCTGTTTTTCTCCATGTAATCTCTCTGTCTTCCTTTGATGGTTTTCACTAGCCATCCTGCACCTTGTGAAGCAGATTCACAGCTCTAGCATTCAGTGTCCAGATTCTTCAGATGATCTATTCACCAATACTTTCAGCTCACGTTTCTCTCCTCATAGTCCTCAGTATTGCCCCTCCAAATTTCACTGTTTGTTTCTTGCTTTCTGTATCACTAATAAGTAGGAACAGGTTGCAATTTCCCTAACTAAAAGTAATGGTTTTCTGACATCTTTCACAACCTTGAGATCAAGGCCCGGAGACTTCTAATGACTTATTCAGATTTTTCACTGCAGTCATTTTCTGGTGTTAAAGTACCACATATTTGTATTGACCTTTCTTATTCTCAAAGTCACATTGTAATTTGGAATTAGATCTTGACTTAAAATGCCTACAACATTATGGAAAGAAAGCCCAAACTTCTGGCCAAAAAATCAAACTCTGAATACTGTTAACCAAGAAAGTAAATATTTTGATGAAACACAGTGATGCTGTCACATGGACTTGAAAAATCCAATGTCTCGTGCTCCAGTTCATGGCCATACTCTACTTCCCATTAGCTAAATATGTGCTTCGAGACCGTCATTTAGTCAACCTTGATAGTTGGTAGAAAGCTATAATTGCCTCAGAGAGAGATTCAGCCATCTTACCATGATGTCTGTCCCAAGGTAGGATGAACTACTTACTGCAGTGCTTTTGTCTCCTCAGCACATGAATTTCCGTCCTTTTTCAAGACCCTACGGTCTGTCTGTGCTTTGAGTTTTATAGTCTTCCAAAGACCTTTAGAGGATATTTCTACCAGGAATTATCTTCTATCGTCAAGTCTGTAGGACCATGCTGTTGGCTATTGTTCTAGACACAGCAAATGCAATCTGTGAGACAGGCTTAGCAGAGCAAACAGGTGTGAACGACAACTGAAAATTCATTATGCGCAATCAGTGAAACATGGAGAAGGCAGAAGAAAGGCCAAGACAGGAGGGAAAGGAAAGGTGAAAATGCTGAAGGAAAAAAGGGTATGGTTGATGCAAAGAAGCAGCATGGTCTGAGCAAAGAAGGACATGACAGCAAAACTAGTCTGAATTGTGCAGAGTGGCTTTAGATACAAAGAATGTAACAAAACTCATCCATCAACCAATGACATGACAACTACACACGGAGAGAAGGATGCACAGTCAGAACAATGAAACAATTAAGTTGAATATGTCTATCAGTTATTGCTAATTATCAGTATATCACTCCTAAGGACGCAGCATTGATTGCACACAAAGATGTGACAAATTGTTTAACACAAGGGGAAAGAGTTGAAGCAAAACTATTCATAACTTATCCTACAGATATAAATTCAGCATATCTCAGTCTGGGTCCACCAACAGACTCAGCCAGATGAGGCATTTGGAGCAGACAATCTTTGAGTGGCATCAGACAGGCAAGATGCACTGGCTGGAAGTAAAATATGACCACTTGCCCAAGACCACTGCCTGGTACAATGTGCATCCACCCTTTTTCCACAAGCAAGTGAATATAAATCTACTGACAATAGACTGCTTCTTATCTTTCATATATTCCTTCACAGGCAGGATATAGACCTCTGGGATCTGTGACGCAAAGCTACTGATGAAACATGTGTAATAAGTGTCTCACGGGCACCCCATGGAGAGCAGCTCTTAATTGCATGGTGCAAGAGAAAGAGGACAGAACAGGCTACCAAATAATTCTGGAATTTCTCTTTGCCCCCCTTCTCACTCCAGTGTGATTGACAAAGGCACCTTCCCACTGCCATGGGGTTCCTACTCTGAAGGACAGGACTGTACATTGGTTCCTTTTATAAAGAAAGCTGGACTGCATTAAAAGAACAGGGTAGAAGGAAAGAAAACATTCACTTTCCCCCTCATTTAATACAGTTTAACACACATCCTTTCTCTCTCAAGTGTTTACTATCTCAATCTTCTTCTGGAGAAGAAGATTTATTTCCAGAAAACTATCAAGCTAAAAATGTGATACTTTTAAAGGGGAGATTTTAACTGCACTTCTGATAAGAACATGTATAAAACACCCTTTTAGATTGATCTTCCTGTGATTTCATTGATGCCTTGAGTGCTTTATTTGAAATGTTAGACATTCCTTGGAAAGAACTAAGAGGTTTGGCTTTTAGCAAGACAATCAAGGTTTTATGCTTTTAATCACCATCTGTTGTTCAATAAGTGTCAAATTGTTCCTAATGTTATCTTCTAGCATATGAGGTTTTAATTTGATTTTGTATTCTGTGTTCATTACTGACAATTGAGAGCTTGTCATGTAAGATTTTTGTTCCTTACACTGTCTTTATTCCATAAGGAAATAATTATACATATGCATTCATACACAAACATACACATATGCAAAAGATGGACATGCTTTTCAAAGCTGTAGAGGAATATAGAAAGCATCTGGAATTGTTCTTTCAGTGGTCACCATGACTGAGGACCCCACAAAGACTATAAAAACAAGGTAAAAAATAAATCCCAGGAAAACTGTTGAGAGACAGAATTGTTGGACTGCATGTTTCAATCAGAAAGATAAAAAGACACTTTAATTTAATATACTTTGTATGTTACAGTGAGGTTCAGGGTTCAACCAGGAGGACTGTGTGTGGGCCACAAACACAAAATAAATCAGACATCATCTCAGAAGGTGGTTTGGAAGTCACAGTGAAAAGTCAATATGCCCTGAAACACCATGTAAATCCAGACTGTGATATTCGATATGAGAAGGTTTTCTTCTGATCACAGCAGAGAAAACAGATGCAAAAATGAGCTGCTTTTGATGAACTTCAGCAAATGTCAACAGAGAACACAGGAATCCTATTCTGCTCCCTGATATAACAGGTCAACTGACAGTGACTGGTTAAATAATAGGAACACAATGATTTCCTAAAGAGTTTTACAAATGCTTCAGGACTCCTTTTCTGAAGAATTTTCTTTGCAGTCATCAAGGAGAGATGAAATACCTTTTAACTGCCAATGTGCTTTTAACAATTTGAGCTCTACGTGACACATCTGATTGCTTAGGTCAATTTTGAAATAGCCTACAAAGCCTTGGGAAACTGTATGTAAAGCCAATTGGGACAGATTCAAGGTTGGAAATACAGAACACCAAGGTAGATCACTGTGAAAAGCATCCTAACTAGTCAGGCTGCTACTGTTTAGGTCCTTGAGAGGTATAAACTGATGAAAAAAGCAAAGCAAGGTATCTTGCGAACATATATTATAAGACAGTAAGTGGCAAGTAGCAAAATTCAGGAATTAAGCTGGACATCAGCATCAAGTCTAATTCCAGAATTTAGAGTCATCGATGTAAGTCAGAAAAAGGAAAAACTTATGGCTGAGCTACCAGACAGGAGATGGACTCATAAACAGGACTAGAACACGACCTCTGGCATGACAGGAGGCAGTTCAGACAAGACCCAGCACCACAGCGTTAACAACCAACGTTGTGTTATTTTTCACGTATATTTGTCCAATCTTAAAGACACTTTAACATCCCTAGTCAGTCTCTTAGATGTCTGACTGTCCTCCAGTTAGAAAACCTTTCTAAAGTTTGATCATACTGCTGTCTTGCTGTATCAGAAGCCTGTGGCTCCTTGTCCTATGTCCTGCTGACATCTAAAACAACTCATTCCTTTCCCAGCTGGCACAGCTCTTTGCCTATTTATTTCTCTTCTGAGCACCATCTATCACCAGAAAGGAAAACGCTGATAGAATTCAGGGTTTTTCACACACTTTCACAGTAAAGACATACTGAAGTTGGCCAGATGGACCATGGTAAGTAACACTTGTGCATGGTGAAGTGGAAAGGAGCACCAAGGGCAGAGCTAAGGAAATAATAGTAAAGCAGTTTCTCAAAGGCAGCCAAACACTCCAGCTATTTTTATCTTGCCAAAAATACAGCAGGTCGTCAGAACAAAAGAAAAGGCATTTGATATTCCACAAACCACAGCCAGGTGACAACAGCCTTTGCACATGGTAATAGCAGCAATTGTATGCACAATAAAAAGCATCATAGAAACAGATAGCACCACGAGGTAAGACTTCATTCTTTTCCCTGCCTTTTTAGCTAAGCTGCAGCCACAAACTAGACCAGATTCCTTTTACAGTGCTCCAAGAGCCTGCTTCAAGGACCTGGTTGGCAGGATGTAGCCATGTCCATGTTGCCTCACCTTGCTGCAGCCACAAGCTGTCAGTGATTCCATTTAAGGTCAGTTGGTGGGCAGAAGCCAAATCCTACAACATTCCAGAAATACTGATATGTGATGTGCACAGCTGCAGGCTGAAACCATGCCAAAGGTTCTGCTGAAAATTTGGCCCAAAATTCCAATCCAGCACCTATTTTAACCTAAGTTTTCAGAAATCTTCCAAGGTGGCTATACACAATGATGGCTTGTGAAATGAGGGGTGATGAGGGCCCAGATGGGAAATAATTAATGTCAGGGTTTAGTCAGTGTCTCCCCACTAGGGATGGGGAGAAAGGACCACTATTATTCTATAGGAAGAAAGAGAAAGACTTTAACACAACCTGTATGTTGGGATTTGGAGAAAGGATCCAGGTGAGTCAAAAAAGGTTATACGATGCCCAATGGCAGAGGAAAGGAAGAGGACTTTAGGAGTGGTACCAAGAGCTCTATTTTGCCTGCATTAAGCTTACACGGATGGTTTCAGAAGCATAATTGCTTCTAAAATAGTCAAATTACACATTATGAATACATTATCTCATGCATTTAGATTGCTTTTTCTGCTGACAAATAATTCACAAAACAATACTGATTTCTGTAAATGTATTCACTTGAAGCTTAGACATTGGTCTAAAAGCAGATCTTTACAGCACTGAGAGAAAGACCTCAGCCAGTTCAGCTACATTGATAGGTCAGACAGATAGCTCTTCCATTAGACAGTCATTCTCTCTCACACACATATACACACACAAGTCAGTACATACTATCCAGCATCTATATTATGGCAGCCTCCTAAACGTTTCTCAGCTTACAAGAGCAATTGCCATGGAAATGTTGTGACAATCCCCTCAAGGCAAATGAGTGGTCTACACAACGGCATTTCTGAGCTGAAGAGGTCCCTTTTCAAAGCTATATTGAATTGAGTAAGTCACACCATTACTGAGGCAGTCTCAAGACTGGCAGTGCAAAACTATACAGTGATTTGCCAGCCTTAATCGCTTTTCAGCTCTATGCAGCAGCTCTCTGGAAGTCCTGAGACATGCTTTTCCAACACTTGCACACTATAACTGAAGCATCCATTGTTAAGGGGCTGTTTTCAATTTTTCTTAACAGTCCCTTTTGTGGCAGGGTCAGCTTTTTAAGGAGGGCTAACACTCCTTTAGTGTCAAAAGGACCCCAGTTTCCAAGAATAAGATCCCACAAATTAAAAAGAATTAAAGAGATTATTTAAATAAAGTAATATTGTATTATCATAGCTTAGATTACTTCTGTCCTCATTCTTCAGCACAGCTAACATCCTCTGCCATTTCATATTGCTTCAAGGTATGAGGCTTTTAGGGTTTTAGTATTCACTTCATTCTTTTCATTCTTTACCTTTTCACATTTTTTCTTCACCCAGGGTTTCTCTCTTTTCTGCCATTTGTGTGATACATAGGTATTAAAAATAATTGCATATCATGGCCTGCTGTGTACCATCATCCTCCCACTACCCTAGAGCTGATATAACCTACCCCACATCAGAATATTGTCTTATAAGGTGTCTTTTATATAGGAGAGACTTCAGTTTTCAGTTATTACTTCTAACCAATACTCCTAGCAGATCAAAGATCGGGAGCATTTGAACCAAGGAAGCGGATTTTGCTGGATATATAGACGCAGTTGCAAGCTCTAAGATCATGTTCACTTACGCTACCTCCCAGAATGCAGGATAGTCTACATCTGGGGTCTGGTTCAGTGCAATCTCTCTCTGTAAGGGAATTAACTGCTTATTAGAAGTGTGAGAATGACAGTGTGGGAATTTAGGAGACTTGCTCAGGGACAGAAGTGACGTAGCATAAGTAGGAGCATGACAAGGACTTCAATTCATGGTATGTGTCAATGTAGAATTTAAGGAAACATACCCACGGGAATAATAAACACTCATTCTGCCCTGATGTGTTTGCTGATGTGACCATCAGTGCAAAGCATTATGGTGACAATGTTGACGTAGGGATAACCACTCTTCTAAGAGTCAAGCTGAAAAATAGTGCGTTTGCCATAAGCTGCCAAATGGCCATTTCCACAGTCACAGTCTGTCATGGTTTAGCCCATCCCCCTCAGTTTTAGGGTAGAAGATGGTTAGTTCCAGGTGAAATTCCGGCTAGGTAGCCAATTAGAGACTTCTGTGACGTCTCTACGAATTACATAATTTAACTCAAACCGGAAAAGAAGGGTTGTTGTCGTTGTTGTAGTTGTGTGTGGGCAGAAGGAACTCGGAGCCATGATGTAAGTGAGGCGGCGAGGCCTCCCCGAGTGGGGGGCCAGAGCCCTCCGCCCTGGCCTTGGGCCAGAGGCAGGCATGGCACCGAAGCCTCTGGCCGAAAGCATGTAGCAGAGTGGAGAAGAAACTCCAGAGAAAAACTGCTTGGTTGAGACAGAAGGAGTTCCAACTCTGAGAGGAGCGGCAGAAAGCAAGAGATAACAATGCAGCTGCCAAGGTCGGTGGACAAGAAGGAGTACAGAAGCATGGG
>VXAY01004719.1:3098517-3144695 GCA_013399855.1 Oxyruncus cristatus | reverse complement strand
CTCCTCGTGGAAGAAACCTCCATAGAGCCCTGAATCTTGTAGTAACGACATGATAAAAAACTCTCAGCAACTGTAAGCAAGCAGCAAGGTGGGAGTAAACTTCTCTGCATTCCAGTGAAGAGAGAGAGGTTCGAGCTACAGAGATATGGAACTGTTACCTTAAAGACTTTTTTTTTCCTCCCTTCTCATTCTTCCTCTGGACTGTTTTTGAAGAAGAGGAGAGGGGGGACATTTGTACATATATAAGTGTGCTATTATAAGAAAACTAGTTAGAGTTGTATGTATATATGTATATATATGTAAGTATTCCCCTTAGTTCTGTAGTGTAGCAATAAATCTTAGTATTACCCCATTTCAAGGTGATCTGTTTTGTCTGTGCAAACTCTTCCTAATTAGTAGCAAAATTTATGGGTTGATAATACTGTGCAAAAAGCACAAGGGCTGAAACCATGACACAGTCTTTGATGGAGGCTTTCGTATTCAAACTATATTTACAGACACCCTGCTCATCCCTGTTAGGAATATATATTCTTTTAAGGAGATGAATAATGATGATTACAACAAATGTGAGTAACCTGCCCAAAAGGAATCAGTTCTCATAATTCACTCTTAGAACCTGCCTCCTGCATTGTCACCAGACCAGTCCCTCCCCACCAAGTGGCAATGACTTCCAATGTCAGGGTCCAAGCAAAAGCTGCCTCCCCGTTCCCACTCAGCAGAGCTATGCTCACCCCTCCAGTGTCTACAAACCCAAGTTTATCCCCCCAAGGTGGGCGGACCTGAGACAGTCTTGGCAAAGTCCGTTATCTATCTGCCCTTCACCCACACATGTACAGGTGGTCTCAGCTCAGCATGTCCACACTGTGCTTAGCCAGAAACAAACTCCCACCATCCCCTATTGCCCCAAGCTGTCAAATGGCTGGTACCACTGTAGTCAGACTCATGAGGAAAGAGTGGGTCCATCTTTAAGTCAGGAGCTGGCTCAGCTGTCCCTTCCCAGAGAAATATGTAGCTCTACTTCCTAACTATAAACAACAGGCATGAAAACAGAAGTGGAAACCAGCTTGGACTTCTGTGACCAAACTCGGACCTGTTTCAGATTTGCCTTACCTGCCCAAACCCAATACTGGTCTTCTTGAGAGACTCATTGCTAATATTATAATATACACCAGCAAATAGATGCACACATCTCATTGATTACTAGAATGACTGAAATGAAATAGATTCCTCACATCTTTCAGTTGTCTTTCTTAGCTCTGCACATGTAATTTTCCACTGTATTGTACTTGCTCTAAACTCTGTTTTGAAGAATTTTTCCATTTACTGAAATACTAAACAGTCACAACAATTTATTTGTACTTCTATTGTGCCTGCCTCCCCTCAGAGAATATCAACACAAATTACAAACATCAGTGATTTTAGCCTCCATTTATTCCAGCAATATAATCCCCAGACTACAGATGAGGAAACTAAAGCGTGACTTGTCCAAAGTCATATAGGAAACTCACTCCAGAAATCAGTGTTGTCTTAAGGATGCTGGAGGCCATGGGTAATGTGAGCATGTGCATCAGAGTTACTCTCTGTACATGCAGTGAGACCAGCTCCCTGAGCAGGAGGTGTGGATTCACTCCATCCGAGTCTCCAGATTTGCAAGCCAGTGGCCAGAAAGTCTGACCTATTTGGCTGCTGGGCTGCTTTCGAAGGAAAGACACAAAGCCTGAGCCTTATGGTGTCATAATTTAGGAAATCACTGACAAAAACTTGAACCTAATTCCTGCACAGGTCTCTGCCTGCTGAAGTTTTAGGCCATACTTAGAAAGTGGTATGCACATCAGCAGAGACCTCACATTTCAGTTTCTTTTCCTCCTAAAGGTGTTACAGTCCTTCTACCCATAACTCTCTGCAGTGGTTTGGGAACAATGTCACTGGACAATTCGAGCACAATCCAGCTCAACGATCTTGGCCCCTACATTAAGCTTTAAATATTAGGCTTATGATGAGGCTGCCCTCCTAAATTGAGTGTTTTGGTTCCTACACAGCAAATATGGAAAAGTGAGGACTTCAGTAGGGTGGTTATGTGTTCAACTCAAGTGACCAAATACAGATGGACTCTATAACTTTTTAGAGCTTTTTCAAAAACAATTATCATCCCCAAATACCTACAGAGACGACAGCCATATAAGTACTTAGGTACTTACTATGGCAAGATAATTTCAACAGCAGCTTAAAATGTAAACTAAAGTTAAATACACAAAGTAGGAGAACTAGACCTTATCTTCGTCCTGTATGCCAAGTTCACTTTCTTTTGGTTTTCAATTCAAGCAAAAACACAGTCCAGAATTATTCCTTTAGAAGTTGTTTTCCATTCATAGTCTATTCAATACAAATCATTACATAGTCAACCATTTTAACACAAATACCATGGGACCTGAATTTTCAGTCATTCTTTTACAATGTAGATAGTCACAGAGAATGAGTTGTCATCTTCTTCTTAAAACTGAATTCACACTGTACTAGTTTTATAAGTTGCCTGCTCACACATCAAACATGGTGCTATCCTGAAAATATAGGTGAATAATAGATTTGATAAACTATGTTGTTTTCACATGATAGAAACTGTGTGCATTTGATTTGCATTTATTTGACATTTCATTTGAAAAAACAGGAATGAAACTTCCAAAATGGCACATTTCATTTCAACATTTTCAAAAGGAATCTTTTGCATTTTTTATTTCAAAATGGCTTTTTTCATATCAAAATTGACCTCATTTAAAAATAAGAGGATTGAACTGCATAGGGAATGAGTGGTTTAGTTAACCACACATTTTAGTTATGCCAGCATGAAGCAAATCAGATTATTTTGGGGTCCTGCGTCTCACCCCCAAAAAGGAAACATGCTGCAGTTTGATGTGAGTTGAGCTAGTTATTTCTTCTCACAGTTTTTTGTCTCAACATTTGACCTGTAAACTCTATTACTTGTTTTTATTGCCATTAGAACAAAACCTTTGGGTCACATTCATCTCATTCAACTTAATTCCCCTCAAATGGAACAGTGGAACTCAGATACTTACATGTAGATGTCCGGGATGCAGATCTCTGCCTGTGAGGTGAGTCTCATCCAAGAGGTAAAGGGAATAGAACCAACAGAAACTAGGAAGGTACTGAACACAACCTAGAGTAAACATATACATCTGGTCAGTAAGGAAATCTCTAATTTCATTGACCAAGGCAACTGAGGGGTACTTGTTCAGGGATTCAGTCGCAACACACTGGAAGCACCTGGGGCTGTTTGACATGGCCTAGAAGACGTACCTATAACAAAGGGGCTATGGGAAATGCGTCTCACTAGACCAGATACAGGCAAGGTAGTATACCCTAAAGCACTCCAAATGGCCCTAAAAATGTCAGGGTGGGCCACAGAATTAAATCACATCTGTTTGATCTAATCCACTTATCATGCAACAACATTCCAGAGTGTTACCTGGCCTACCTATTTTGATTATTTCATATTTTTCCTTAAGAAGAAGGTGAATCATAGTTGGGCAGTGTCTAACTCTTTCTGTGGATAGTGCCTATTTAACTAGCTTGGAGCAATACATGTTTTAGATTGATAAAGATGCATAAAATAAATTTATTTCCATCTGATTGATGTGGCTTTGCAATATAATAACAAGCATGAACTTCAAATATTCACAGCAAACTCATCACACCGAGAGGACCATGAATGTTACACAACCAGTCACGATAAGCACTTCATGAGCTATTCACTACCATTTTGCAAAAAGGAAAAGTGGGTTCAGTTTTATAATTAACACATACGTCCAAATCATTTGCTCTGTTAAGATAAAAGTACTCATTACAGAGTCATTGACAGCACTTAGTTTCACTTGTGGAAGCCCAGGCACTGTTCTAACTGGCACTTGGGTGATTCATGTACCAGCTTTAGGCATCCCAATGAAGTGCCTAAATTAGGAGGCCAGTTTTCCTGGCTCCCTGCATAACCGACAGAGAAAGAACAAAAGGAACCAATCTCCCTATATGACACATCTCAAACACCAATTCATTCTGCAGACTTTTGAGCCCTCCTAGCCCTATAGATGCTTAAAATCATTAATAAATTAGATTGTGATGGCTCTCACATGGGTATTTAGGACCATGAAAGACACCCTGGGGTATCATGGCTATCAGAGGGGAAGCACCAACTCCTTTGGAATGTTTGTGGGGGTCAGGCATGGCACCCCAGACAACTCTAGACCTAAACTACATTAAGCTCTAAGTGCCTTCCTACTTCACCTCAAAATTCCCCGAAGTTTATCTTTAATTACCCATGCACAGTGAAAAGGACCTCTGTTTTGAGGCTAAGTATTTATTGACTGCCTAAAGGCTCTATTGCAGTCCGGGATTAGGCAGACAGGTGACGTTCAGGAGACTAAGTCTCTCGGAAAAGCTCAGTGTATTCTGGTCTGACAGATATTCCATGGGAAGCCAAACATCCCTCTTGCTCAAAAGGCTCTTTGGTGGCAGATGAAAAAGGTAGTGTAATGATTTAATGGTAATATTTGAAATTCACTTCACTGTGTTTGGACATGTTCCCTCCACAATTGCCTCCCCCTTGTCTGGACTGAACAATCCTCCTGATGTGACTGTGGAGGTCCTTGAGATGTGCACCATATTTGGGACAAAACAATGCTATTATCATACAAATGATGCTGAAGAGCTGCCTCTGTTGTGCAGGCTACACTAAAAAATGAATGAAAAAAGATTAGATTCTGTGAGATCCTTCCTTGCAGGAACAATGTATTGTAAAGCAGATTTGCTTCATTTCCTTCAAAATCCTTCAGATAATGCAGGACAACGCTTTTCAATGGTTCCCACTATAAGCACTGCATGTCTGAATAAATGGGAACATGGTACACTTCAGAAATCATTGTAAAGAATTTCTGTTTATCTGGATAAGGAAGGGTAGTCGTAAGACCTGATTATGCCTACTGATTCGAATGCATTGAACACTCTGTTTTCATTTTCACATTCCTCAAGTAGCAAAACTTGACATGTGTGCAAAGACTGTCCCACTGAACAAAAAATATGGCTGCCAGTGCAACTAAAAGGGCTAGAGTTTGTTGCTAATGGAACTTTCACCACATTTTTATCTGTCCTTCAGAGGAGTTTGTGGTTATTGTTTTTTTAAAGTTCCCACAGGAAATCTCTGCGGTTTTATCTGCACTTTGAGGGTCATGTAAAAGGTTGGGGCGTGTTTGAATGCTGAAGAAATTATTCAGAATGCAGATTTGTAAATGAGGGCAGTTATTTACTCAGAACAATTGAGCCTGGGCTTAAAAGCCAGGAAGCACATATACAGTGAGAGGGCTGGATGCCAGCTCTACGTGCTCACTGCCTATCTGCCGTTCTGAGCAGCCATATCTCCCAGTCAGTGACACTAATGAGGGATGAGCATTTTCAGCACCTCACAGGGTCTGACTGCTGCAAGCCTGTTTGCATGGACCATTCTGGGGTTTGCATGCCTGCTGTAGTTCATGGAAATATGGCAGTAGGGATGTATCAGCTTGCACCTGGACCTCTGCTCTAGCCTTAAACACACAGCACTGGTTCTGACTGCTGGTATTTGGTCATCTCTTTAACACTAGAACAGCCATAGCTGCAGTTATCCTGTATAACTTGACAGTATCCTGGCAACAATTTTAATTAAAGGACGATATCACTGAATATTCCCAAACAGCCTTTCAATTCCATAAAACCTCACACACATGCACAGGACACAGCTGATATTTCCCTGGAAGATTTGTACCTGTTTCAGGTGGAGAAATGCTGAACTCAATCATTTGGTCATTTCTGTAGTGAAATCAGTTGTCAACTGTAGTAGGGAGCAGGCTGCAAATGGTGCTGATTTTGTTATGCACAAAGAACAGGTACTGAAGTGATGGAGCATTCAGCTCTCCCTCCTAAAGATTCCTTACCACACGAAGCAGAGTAATATAATTGTTAAGAACGGAGGGGTACATTTTCGGAGTGCTCTGCTCAGCAGTTTATTCTCCTGACTCTGATTAAAATTAATGGGAGTCATGCAGCTGAAACCCCATGGATTGCTCATGGTTTGATGACACAATACAGCTGCAAACGAAGGCAGGATTGTGAAGAGTCAGGTACAAAATGGCAATTTTTGCTCCATTTAACCATAATCTCTTTTCCAGCTCTCAGCACATTAACCACTTTTCTGCTGATCATGTCTGAAATGTCTAAAACTAAGTGGTGCTCTTTAGAGTGCCCTATTTCAGCAGTAAAACTGAGACCCTGCCAGTACAGCAACTAGTACCTATGGTAACATCTATCTTGTATTTTGTTCCCCAAAGTAGAAGAATTTTTACAGTGTGGACTAACGTAGGATGTTTTTCACCCTGTTACAGTCTACTAATACTTCCTTACTGAGATACATCAAGAATTAACTCCTGGGAGTGCTCAACAGGTACTACTGCTAAATCCTGTTCAGTGCATTGTTCATCTAACAGAGAGCATTTTTACTGTATGAGGCAAACTT
Organism: Oxyruncus cristatus; assembly: GCA_013399855.1. Taxonomy (NCBI): domain Eukaryota; kingdom Metazoa; phylum Chordata; class Aves; order Passeriformes; family Cotingidae; genus Oxyruncus; species Oxyruncus cristatus. The sequence goes on along the minus strand of VXAY01004719.1, from coordinate 3,138,142 downwards.
GTGTGATTTGTGGGTACAAAATAATTCTTGGCCAAAAGTACATTGTGAATGTTGTGAACAAGCTGTAAACACACACTGTTTATTTAAAGGAAAAATATGTAAAACTTACTTAATAAAGTACTAAACTGCCAAAAAATTTGGTTAAGCTTTCTCTTGAAAACCGTAAGTCCAGAAACCTTGTGCTCTGTCCTCGTTCTTTGTTCACCCCCAAATCTTTCAATGCCAAACCACTCAAACCCCTTCTTTTTGTTTCAGGAACAAACCTCTATCTACACCTTTCACTTTTATCCTGTTAGTATCATCTTCAAACTATCTTGGACACACCCTGTCCAAAACTCCTCCACAGGCTGGCTGTCGAAAAATTTCTTGGTCATGTTTTACAGGTACATTTCATATGGAACTCAAGTTTCATATGGAACTCAAGTTTCCCAAGCTGCAAAAAAAGTATATTCATGATCTACCTGTGAGTCATAGAAATCCCAATGCTGTAAGCTGAAGCTGTGCACTAAGATCTACACTCAAATAACCTAGGGTGAGGAACCATGCTGGACTGCTGATCCTCCACATGGTGTTTCTTGATTCCCTGTCTCTGCTCTCCAGCTAGCTAATACTCCCAAGAATTAGCTGTGAAGAACTGGGATTTCTCACTAGTATGTCAGTCTGTGTCACTTGGACTCAGCCCTATCTTCCTTGCAATAGTGACATTTATTTTTCAGAGGGTTGCAAAATTGGATTTCTGTGACCCGCTTATGAATCCACCTGCATTCCCAGGAGATGGATAAGTGCACTTTAAAAGCCATTTATTTTTGAATCTCACTATATTAAAATGCTTTTGGGAAGGTTTCTTTGCCACAGAAAGAAGTTACTGGATCGTATTTCTCTATACAGAAACATGAAGAGTTAACAATGGATAAAACAAAAAATCAACAGATTATTCTTTGAGGCTCATTCATCCTGAGGCTCTTATGCAACGCCCATCACCCAAGATTCTGGACATCACTCCAGAAGATCAGAATAAGAAAAGCAATTGCCATCCTTCTCGAGCCTGATTCTGTGCCTGCAGACACACATCTGAATCTCTCTGGGCCACTTCTCTTATTGCCAATACGAAGGGAAAAGTAGGAATTGTTCAGAGCTAGGGAAAAGAGAGAATATTTCCCATCTCCAGCAGAGAACAGATACACAGTTAAAGCCCCCGGGCCCTCAATAAGAAGACATCAAAGAATCGCCTCAAAAACATAATCCGGTTCCCAAAGATTTGCGCTAAGAAATCCCTGAAGGAGCTGGTGATGCCAGAAAGAGTACCATTCCCCATCCTGGTTCCTGTACTGTGTGCCAGGGCATAGTGAGAAGCTGCACAGACTGCATCCCAAAGTTTTGTAGGGAGTTAGATTAGTCAAAAGGGAAAGACCTCGCTAATCAGCAGATAAAAGCCCAGGTGCACACGCTTCATTTGACCTACAGAATCACGACTGTCCCCGCTTCTGCAAAGCTGCAGATTTCTCGAGGGGAGAGAAGCTATAAAAGGAATGCTTTGCAGATAAAGAGATCTTTCACGACTTCCAGCTGAATTTTTCTTCTTCCCCATTTATAAAGTCATGGAATTTTGCATTAATGAGTATTATTGTATCATCCCCTTCTTCACATTGGGTTTTCTATGTTAAATTACTGTTGTGAAAGACTGTGGCCCACCAATAAAAGCCACTCTATGAAGAGCTAACTATTATTATTCCCATTGAAAAGGGCAAACTAGTCTCTTCCTGCTTTAAAACACACCAAAATGGAGATACACTAAATGTTAAATAAAGGTACATTTTCCAAACTTTCCACAGTTCCAAAGACCCAGTATCTTTAACGTCACTGTTACTTGGGGGCATTTTTCATTACAATAAAACAGTTTAGCAGAGAATGTTTCCATTCAAAATGTTTCAAATTGCATTCTTGGCAAATGTATTAAATGTCCTCCATTATGCATAAGAAGAATTTGTACCTCAGTTTTGCCAGCATAAACAGTATTTCCAGCATAGGTAAGTAACTGAACAGGTTAACACTCTGGGGTCTGTTCATAATACAGATGGTAATGATTCAAGCAGCTTGTGCATGTGCTTCCCACATAAACATCAAGACCCTGAGCTCTTTTTGTCAATCTTTCTAACAATGATCTTCCATCACACAGGCAATGGCAGCAATCTGCTATCACCTCAGTCATAGAATCATAGAATCATAGAATCAGCCAGGTTAGAAAAGACATCTGAGATCAGCAAGTCCATTCTGCACACTCAGTCTTTCCAGAGTATTCTTTGGGCCACCTGATTACAGATCAGGAGTTAATTGATTGAGTCACACAGTTGCACGTAAAATTAGCCAAGAACCCAATAGGTTAACAAAGCTATGGCTCACTAGGTAAAGGCACAAAAGGCATTTCCATGCCCAGTTGCAGAGTGGCACTGAGGAAATTGCCTGTCAATGTACCCACACCACACTGCACTGGGCAGCTTGTCAGGTATTTCTAAACAAGCCAGGTTATTTCTGTGGCAGAGTGTTCGCACCCTGGAAGCCAGTTAGCCACATTAGCATAGTCTGCTAGCCAAGTGTTCATGTTAGCATCTGCTAAAGCAGCTATCCTGGTTTTCAGCTTCAAGAAGCTGTCTATACTGCCAAATGAAAGACAGCAAAGAGGATTCTGTCCGTGGTCCAAGAGACGCTGGCAGCTTTACATCATTGCAGCTTAGTGACTCAAGTGTCACTGTAAGGAGTTGCACTGCAGGGCACAGACATATCCTCAGTTCCCCATGCAATACTGTGAGAGACCTGAGCTTCTAAGAGGATGCAGAACAACCAACACACTGAGGCAGCCAGAAAGAAATGCCAAAGACTGAAATCTCCCAGGAAGCTGGCACGCAAGACTAGGAGTCAGAGTCAAACCCCATGCAAATCCCTCAACTCTCATTACAGCACCAGCAGGAATAATACAGGGGCTGGAGCTTGGGTGCAAATTCTCCATTCCTCCTCTGAAAACTGTATTACCATGCAGGAAGGAATGCAAAATCCCTGGATCCCATGGGATAACAACTGCCCAGTTCTTCTGTGCTTCTCTGAGGAAGAAATCCTAAGGATAGTTCTTATATATTAGGCAGCTTCTGTGTATCTCATACACACCATTCATAAACATCAGATGCAGGAGGCAGGTTGTGGGACTCTCCGTGTTCCAGGAGGTTGCTTGGCCTAGGATATTAGCCCTCTTCTTGTTTCTTCTCCTTATGGCTCCTTAGTGCTTCCTTTCAAATCAGATGGGACCTAAACTCATCAGCAATAGAAAAGGTGGTGCCAGTTCAAAGTGTTACACGTGAGATTTACAGGTAACGAGTCCATCCTCCTCAACGATGAGCAAAAGAGTTGTAGGTCAACTGAAAGGAGAGATCAACACAAATTTTATAAGATTTATAAAACTTGACCTAGAAGGAAGGGGTGGGAATCGAGGCTTTCTTTATCTAGAAAAGAGCTATTATAGCTACGTGAAAAGGATTGTCCACTACATAAATCATTCTTAGACAGATGAGAGTTAACTGTGCTTTGAACCTGTTGTAGACAGACCAATAAAACATTCACAAAAATCAAGCCACAGAAGTCCAGTGGCAGCATTATCACTGCATCCTTGTCTTGCTCCTGTGCATTTCTATGAAGCCTCTGCTGATGGTCACTCTTATGTAGAGGATGCAGGGTCAGCTGAGCCTTTGGTCTCAGCAACATAGTCATGCTTATCTTCTCAAATCCACTTAATTTTAAGCAGAGAAGATTTATGAAAAATTTCCTAGTTGTGAGGGTAGTTAAGTGCCAAAAGAGGCAACTAGGGAGGCTGTGAAATCTCCATCATTAGAGATTTTAAAAAACAGATTACACAAACAGCTGTCAGAGGCAGCTTAGAAATAAGTGTCCCTGCCTTCAAGCAGAGGGATGGACAGAGACACCTCCTGGGACCTGTGCCTAGGATTCTGCCCCTCTTCTGCACAGCTGTGGCCAAAAGCAGTGCTCTCTCACATCTTCTTTCAGTGATACTTCCTGCCATTGGTGGATCCACCCGCTGTATAGCAGTATTGTCCATCCTCTCTCTCCAGCATGATTCGTGTACCAAAGGTAGAAGGATGTATGTGAGATATGGCTGTGTCCACTTACTCCATAGGAATCACACAAAGTAGGCAGAAGTTAAAGAACTTTGAGAGCTGCTGAGTTGGGAACTTGACCACCATTTTCCAACCTCATTGCTGATGAAGAGCAATGGTTTAAAGCTGGATTTGCCTTCACACGTGGCCCACGGCCAAATACAGACAAACTGCCTGGAGAATATAAGCCAGTGGCAGGAGCCATTCCCTGAAGACCTGAAAGAACAGTTGCCCATGCATCTTCCCTCATTCCATTTGGTTCCCCCTACATAGCTAACAGCTTGCAAACTGGCAGCAACCCAGAAAGCAGAGGGGAAGACACGTATTCACCCTCACATATACTCACTTTTGCAAACCATAATGTTGCAGTTCCTTAATTCTCATCTCTCCAAACCCAACTCACCAACACAGCTATTGTCCTATTATTTTGTCCTATCACGAGAACTCCAATTTCTGCTAAATGACAAGTTTTTTGGCAGTATGAAATAGGTTGTGGCTGCAGACTCTGCACATGGCACAAACTTGTGCCATTGGTTTGTGGCTTTCAGGGAGCAACTGTTGTGCAGTCACAAAAACGCAAAGAAAGAAAGAAAGAAATCAAATATTTACAGGAGAAAAAGTGATCCTGCCCCACATGGTACAAATTTAGGGATGCATTGTAGCTACATTATGTGCGTATAGCTACCGAAACAGTTTCCAACAGAATGTTTACACTGTTGTCTGGAAGCATATTGTTTGCCTACTTTTCAAAACCAATTTATATGCAGCACACATTGCAGCATGCTCGAAAATTCAGACAAAAACACAGATGCATGTAACAATCCCTAGCCAGCTCTTGTTGCTCCTTATTGTTTGTTGCTCACAAGTACCTGGGAAAGAGGAAGAAGGTATCAACCCATTATGCCAGGTGCTGTACTACCATAAACTTAAAGACAGGTATTTTGCTTGAGGAACATACTATCTCTGTTTAAGACGAGATATAACAAGTGATTGTAACAGAGAGTGAGGGAGTGACATACGGGAATGAATAATAAGAGAGTTTATATGTGCCAGCTTTATGCACTCATGTGCCAGCTAATTGAATACTCGATGCATATAAATACCAGTCTCCTACTGAAGGCAACAAGTTAACTGTATTCAGCTAGCAATTTGACAGGATATTCACAGAGAAATTAGTGAGACATTTGGAGGAGTCCAGGGAAGAGCATCCCAGAGAAAAGTGGAATAAATGGAAGAGCATGTAACAAGGGAACAGAAGGATAAAGGAGGTTGGCATTGTCTAGGCAGCAAAGCAAGGAGGCTTAGGTTGCCGAGAGGGAAGGATGCGAAAGTCATGGATCAAAGAATTGAGAGGTTGTATCTAACTTGTTGAAAAAATCGTGGGACCAAGGAGGACTGCAAAATTCAAAAGAGGATGAATATGTCACTGCACTTTGAATAGATAGGGGAGAACAAGGTCAGCGGGTGAGGAAAGTCTAGGTGAAAAGGGTCAGAGTGAAACTTATGTCACTGCAGGCAAAAACCTTCTCAAGAAATGGTGTAGGGTCACCAAACCGGTAAGAGTCCTTGCTGGGAAGCATGGTGATGAGGTCTTCTCCACATTCAAGGAGGAAGGAGGGGAGGAAACACCTCCCAAATAAAGCAAAGGTAGAACCAGCGACAGGAGAGGATGCAACAGGGATATCTAGTGAAGTCTGCCCAAGGTTGTGTGCCATGGGCAGCTCAAGAACAAGTTTTAGTTTTATCAGACAGCCCTACTGAACCACCTTCAACCAAGACCTGAAAGGACAGGTCTAAGGGAAGAAGTGAAAAGATGTATTACTCCATCTTCTTGAAGTGCTCCTTTGCAGAAGATCCCTCTCTCCCCACATGCCATCATTACATGGATAAAAGCTGAGTTTCCCACCTTAGGTGACCTGAGTTAGGTAGTGTGAAAACCACTCATCAGCAAAATTGCACCTAAGTCCCTGTACTGCAGTTCCCTGTGTCACCACGCAGACAGATGTTCTCTCCTCCAGGCTCTCTGGCAGGCAATATTTATGTTCAATATTGTTTATAGACCCCAAAACCTCCACGGGGGGATGCCAAATCAATAGTCCGAGAGCTGAAATAAAGTCATTTTGTGCCTTTATTTTTTCTGTTTTTAAAAGGACAATGGTCTTTCTACAACTCTGCAAAACCTCTTACAGAATTAACATAAGCACTGCCAGCTGCCAGTGCCCCAGGGGCACTCATGTGCCTCACTGCCCAAGGTGCCCACTCGTTGGGGCTCCCCCCACCCTGCCCAGGACCCCGTGTCAGCCCTCAGGGCCATCAGCCCCTAAACAGTGATGCCACAGCAGGGCCAGTCTCCAGTTACCCGCAGCCCTGCCCTGCCCAGCCATGGGCCCCATGGAACCTGGCCCACCCATGGGCCCAGTGTCACAACCCAGCCTCAGCCTGTTGCCTGCGGAGCTGCCCAATGCCTGGGGCTGAGGCTACCCTGGTGCCCCAGGGCTGCCCTGATCCTGATCAGGACAGTGGGATGGGCCCTGGCTGCCAGGCCTGCCCTGACAGACCCATTGGGAGTCCCAGCTGCACCCTGGAACCTGCTGCCTGAGAATTATTAGCACATGACAAGAATCAAAGGACAAGCTCAGTCTTGTCAGCACCAAAACATCCTGACCCAGCCCCTCTACACAATATATTTTAAGGTTTTGAAAGTGCAGGGATGTTTCTGCTTTCATTCTGGTACTGAGCTACTGACATCCAACCCAGTTGTGGTTTATCTTCTCTGCGGTGACATTGAGTGGTAACCTGAAGAGATGGCTACTGTCACAATCTTCCCACCTCAGTGACATCCATCTGGAACCTGGTGCCAAGTCATACAGAGTCTGGACCACACTGTAAATGAACATGGTGGGCAGCATCCCCACCTCAAGTGGAAGCCTCCATTCCAGGCTGATGAGGTTTCCAAAGGGGAGAAAACTGTTCCAAATCATCATAGAATCACAGAATGGTTTGTGCTGGAAGGGACCTGAAAGATCCTCTAGTTCCAAGCCCCCTGCCATGGCAGGGACAACTTCCAGTAGACAAGGTTGCTGAGAGCCCCATCCAACCTGGCCCTGAACACTTCCACAGATAGGGCATCTACAACTTACCTGGGCAGCCTGTTCCAGTGTCTCACTACCCTCACAATGAAGAATTTCTTCCTAATATCTAATCTAAATATACCTTTCTTCAGCTTAAAGGCATTGAAACAATAAAGACGTTGAAGGAAGGATTTGAGTACCACTGTCAATTCACCAGAATAAGTCATTTATATGCTAACACCAACTCCCTTCCTAAGCAGTGGTGAGCTGAGGAGCCTCAAGGCCCACGTTGGTGGCATCTCTTGATAATAAGTGGAGAGCTGCTCACCTTCCATGACACACACAGATAAAGAGGGAAAAATATTTTTTGCAGTATTATTTTATTCTCTTCTCAGCCAAATCCTTATTTGGGCTGTTGCAGATTATTCACATGGCAGCCCTGCCTGTACTGCCTGATCTGATTAGTGCACCAACACCTCCATGGCTTTCAAATTCATTTCACAAGTTTACAAGAAACAGATGCTGATATCTGATAAGTGGCAGCACCTGGATTCAGAACATATCATCAGTTCACCTGATATCTTTAATATCTTGAGTAACATCTCAGCTTGGCAGAGAAGTGTTACCCTAACCACCATATTTCTGTGCAGGGAATTAAAGCCCCCCTTATGTACTTGTTGACATACAGATTCACACCTTTGTGTTGTTCCTACCTTTCTTCAGCTTAAAGGCATTGAAACAATAAAGACGTTGAAGGAAGGATTTGAGTACCACTGTCAATTCACCAGAATAAGTCACTTATATGCTAACATGAACTCTGTATATCCAAGCATACAGAGTCCAAGTTGAGTGCAGTGATTCCATTTCAAACATTTGGTGCCCTGGGTTACTGTTGCATCACAGAAGTTACCTATTTGTACAAGCAGCTTTAAATGCCTCTGTGGAACAGCCGAGAATCTTTGAAATATTCTTTTTTTTATTAAAACAAAGCAATCAGTTGCATATGTGTTGATTTTGATTATCAAAGGACACAGACACAGTTGCATATGTAACAGTACAAAATGAACCACATGAACTGCTTTCTTAGTCAGAGCTCTGAATTTCTGAAACGATGAAAATAAGACATTGTTACAATGCGCATACTTAGAAACTATCACACAATACCCATTAAAAAAAACCCAACAAAACCGTATCATAATATTCAACTAGTTTGACCATATTCCTGTTTTTCACAAGACCTCTTACTTTGCTGTAAGACAGAATTAGCCAGAGAACAAATTAGACCCTAGACTAACAAGGCTCTCAGGAATCTAATTACAAAATGGCAAAAATGTTGAAAAGAGGCACATCTAATAACATGTCTGTTATTCTGTGGCAATGCTTTATATATACCAAGAGCTGCTTGTGGCCAATAAAGTCAATGGAAGGATTTGCATCAACTTATAAGAGCATAAAGGAAAGGAAAACAGTGTCTCTTGAATTGTACTACCAGGAAAATGGAGTACATGCGTGAATTGTAGCAAGACATTCATAGGGCCAGGTTTAGACACAAGAAATTATTAGGAGAAGCAGAGGGGGACAGAAGGGGTCTTATTTCACTCTGATGAAAATAAGTGGAAATTCATCTCAGTTTCTGAGCACCTTGCCTGTGTTACTCTGACAAATGCAAACCAGTGGGTAACTGTCAGTAGACAGGCTGTGCCTATTTCTGCAAACAAAAATAAATCTATGCACAAAATCTACCCTCAGAGGCAGCACAATTGTGAAGCACTGAGCATCAATAAACACCAGTCAAAACCTAAAGAACCCAGAGGTGCCAAACACTGCTGCCAGCAATACCAGCGACAAATAGAGCAGGCAATCCCTTTAAAGAGTATTAGTAACTATATGATACCCAAAGACATAGTACATCAGGCCAGATGAACTCTAAACTGGCAATAGCATTGTCTAAAGGCATAATGGAGCTCTCATTTTAGCTGCTGCCAGTTTTATCACATGCATATGTCACTAGGGTACTAAGGCTGAAAGCTCACATCATAGCTTACAAGGTAACCATCACTGTAAACATGCAGTCTCTGATCTCTGGGGCTATAATCGATACTCTGGATTTTATCTAACTTTTTATCCATAATGACACTAATTCTATCCTCTTGGCCAGTACTCGTGTCGTACATATAGAAGATCTCCTCTTTCCTAGTGTTCAATGGCCTTGTGGCATAAAGAACACCACATAACATGAAAGCATTGGAAACAGATGGCTTGTACTGTCTTGTCTGCCAAGTATTTAGCACATCAAGTGTGGTCTCATTGAGTTTGCTAATCACAATGTTGCCTACATTATTTTCTGTTGAATATATTACCCATAACCCACTTTCATCCACAGCAAAATCTATGTCTTGCCATGCTACACCTGCATAAGAGAAACGGTTACCAATAGCAGCACCTGGAAGCTCCTTCCTCAAAACCTGTCTGTTTGTTTTTATATCATGCTTCACCATATCTCTTGAATTATAAGCATGATAATACAAATAGTTATTATAAAGGGCAGCACCACTTCCTTCCCCATAGGTTATTCTACTTTCGTACGTGGGTTTAAACAGCAGCAAATTATCAAAGGAATTATAAATTCTGTAGTATTCCAAGTATCTCCCGTCTGTGTTCAATGGTGCAACCCAATAGACTTCATTCTCTGGGTTAGAGGGAGAGTAATCTCTACCCCAGGAGCCATATTTGTAGGAAAATCCTCTCCAGTTCAGCTTTACCACGTAGGGCTGGCTAACATTCAGCAGTCCACGGTGAATGCAGGTACCTGCAATTAAAGAGGAAAAAAAAAAGCCAACAGGTTTTTCAAAATGTCATTACTTGGATTGAGGTTTTGCAGACCGTAGCCTCTAGACAGTGCTTACTAGAGATTAGCTTTGGGGCAAAGCACAGACATAAATGAACAGCTTCATGTGTAAAAGGCTCATTTTGGGCTAAGGTCAGCAACTGAATGGCACCCAGTGTTAAAAGTTGACTCAAAAAATTTAGCAATAAAAAACAGAGTACATATAATTACAATTATTTGAAAGGGGGGATTAATTTACAGAAAATAAGTGCTCACTGTGCTGTTCCATACAAGAGACAGATTTCTCTTTCTACCCATTTCATGTTGGCCAGCCTGATGCACTGGGAGATCCCTTGGAAAATACAAGTTCAGGCACATTTTAGGTTATTTTCTACCTCAGTGGAACCAAAAGCATGGGGGATGGGGAAAAAAGGAAGAGAAGCATCTTATTTCTATGTATTTCACTGTGAGGAGGAAGGAAGGAGCAGCAGCATCAGTAATTCCAGAGTCACATTTCAGATTAGCATTCTGCTGTCAGAATCACAGCTTTACAACAGTGCGTCACAGCCACATGGTGCCTTCCACCTCAGGCCCTCAAAGAAATCTGTAGACAGTAACAATCACAGCCCAGGAAATGTAGACTGATATTACTCTGAGTTTTCATGTGAGGTGACTCTGAAAAAAATACAACTTCAAGCTGAACCAGAACATCTCTGTTTTACACATATCAACTGCAAAACCATTTTCAGGATCATGGAAATACAAGAAATAGTTTCCTTTTACTCATGGAGAATTAGTGACTTTCCTGTTTCCTGATAAATTCTCAATATTATAAGTCACTGGTGGTAAAAATCCTCCACTCAGAAACGTCCATGGGCTGCCGATGAGTCCGAAGCTGCCACTGGCAAAAATCAGCATGCGCTTTTCCAAATGTTAACATCAGCTTTTTGTACTACTGCCACAAAAGTGTCCCAGATTTTTATTTGTAAGATTATGCTCCCCTGAGGTAATGGAGACAGAGATGTCAAGTGACTGGTACCAGCTCACAAGCTTAGGGGTATTGCAATGTTTCCCAGTTCATTAGGGCGCTCTAGACACCAGACAGTCTTCCTTATTAAAGATGGAGTGTAACATGGATAGATCCACATCTCCCACATCATTTAATGAATTAATGACCACAATTGTTTGATGTTGATAATAACTCCCTCAACACAGGAACTCCATGCACTGCCAGCTATGGCGTCAATGATGAAAGTCAAGATTATCTTTTGAGGTTTTAATACTTTGCATGGGAACCATGCATTTCTTACAGCTTCTACGAAAAGAATGGCTCATAAGCTCAGTCATATGAAGTAACATCTGGCATATAAATAACTTCTGTCTTAGCACAAAGAAGAAAGAGAAATAACAGAGAAAGAATTTACCTTTTGCCCTCAAAGCTGACCATCCCTAAGCAAGGCCAGACAATACTTATGGAGAAGAATTGGAATTTTCTAAAGCCACTGATAGAAAAAAACCTAGGAGACATTTTGTTCTCAAAGGCATCACAGTCTATTCCACAGAAAGAAGGAAATGTAGACAGACCAGTCTGAAGCACTCTACTTGGAAAAACAATGGGAAACGATATTTGGTGAAAAAAATGGACTGTTGCAAATGCAGAGAAATCTATTTCTGATCTGTTTTGCCCAGGAGAAAGGTGCTCTGCCTCTGGGACAATAAAACTTGTGTCCTGAGTGTTAGTAATGTCCAAGCAAGTGGGTAATATTTGTGCCAATGTGTAAAGTCAATTCAAGCAGTGAAGCTCTCCATGTCCTCTTTCTCAATCAAAATGCACTTTTTCTTTGCTTCCCCTATTCTTCATAGTCTTGTGCTAATGACTCTGACCTGAGGGACATGTGACTCACCTACAGCTTGCTCTCAACACCTGTGAGGAAGATGAGGAGTAGTTTTACATCAATCACTATGCTGAGCTAAATCCCTGTGTCCCCAGGCCATGTTGGCAACTTCCTTGGAGTCAGTATTGCCCATGGGAGCGGCTCTTCATCACTGAGTGTCCAGCTGATGGCAGAGAGGGTGACGTGAATTGTAAACAACCCCGTTTCCTCCCCCAGACCCTTTTTTGTCCTGGGATTCTTGCATCTGAAACATGGCATGACCCCAGTTGTATGCTGCTTCCCTTTGTGCCACCAAGAATCGAGGCAAATCAGCATTCCTGGCTCAGACCAGATGAGCATTTAAGCATTCACTTAAGTGCTTTACAAAGGACGAGGCCCTGGAGCAGAAATCTCATTTCCAAATATAGCACACAAGGCAAGCACTGCTGTGTGGCTGTCCAGGCTGTATCTCTGGAAATGGCAGTAGCATGTCTACTAATGTGGCCTCAGCACTTGGCACAGACACCAGCATTTGGAGGTTCTTATACCTCAGCTCATGCAAAGGAAGAAAGCTAAGGCAGCCAGTGCAAAATGGTTTGCAGCCTGCCAACTTCATAAATCAATTGGAATAGTTTTTTTCTTGTATCTCTATTATGTATAACTCTGGCATGAGGACTTCTTTAAAGCTGGTGACCTATTGAATATATTACTGTGCTTAAATCACAATAAACTTATCTCAGAATTAAATGGTTATTAAGTGCTCTAAAACTCTTCATTTGTTTAGAAAACTATAGCACCAAAGCTTGCAGGTAGTGGAGCACTGCTAAGCTCATCTATATGCGACCTCAAATAATTTTTCATGTCATTAAGCAGAACACAATTCCAGATTTATTTTAATAATTCATACATTGTTTCATAAATAAAAAACAAACGTGTGTTCAGCAGAGAGACCTTTTTTTACAAAAGAAATAATAAATTATTATTTCTCCCCTTAAAGAGATCTCTCTGCTGAACACTTGTTTGGTTTTTATTTATGAAACAATGAATTATTAAAATAAAGTTAGAAGCGTGTTCCGTTTTAATGACATCAAAAATTGTCTGCAGTTTCTATAAAGAATGTGCTTGATTTTGATTTCCTTGAAAAAATTCTCCTATAATTATTTTTTTTTTTTTTAACAAAAAAACCTGGTAGTCAGGGATGATCTGTCTTTTGCACAGGTTCAGAAGAATTCATTGTTGTTTATTTAATCTAAACTTGCCTCCCTGTCTGGATCTTGTGGGGAAAAAAATGCACAAAGGAAACAAAGTGTCATGTAATTTTGTAAATATTAGAAGAAACTTGAAATAAATCCATATGTATTATTCAAACTTCCAGGTTTTTAACTCCTTTCTCCACCATTTTGGGCCACTGATAAATGATGCCCTGGTATTTTTGCCTTCCTCTGTTTCATGCTAATGTAGCAAATAGACAAGGGAAGGACTAACATAGGTACATACACACATACTTCTCCGTACACAAAGAACCAGTATCTCAGCTCAGTTGTCTCCTAATCCTTCTGATCCATTAGAAAAGGAGCGGACACCTAATTGTCAGGACTGGAGTGAGCCTGACTTGCTTGGCTAACAGGCTGCAGAACTGAACATAAGACACATCCTGTTGGGTCTCATTTTACCCACTTCGCTCTGAAGCACTGACAGAGCACAGCAGCTTCTCACTCCAACAATAAAGGAAACCCTTCCAGCAGCCTCCTCCCATCAAGCAGCTGCATCTGATTGCAGAAGAGAAGGAACCACAGTTGGCCTGTGAAGCCAAAGATCACAAAACAAGGTGGGACCCACATTTAAAGCAACTCCCACGAGGGGCACAGAGAACAGAAGCATGATGGTTCTACTATCTCACACGTGCCCCAAGCACCAGATGAGCACCCTCCTCTCCCATCAGATGAACCACTCCATCCAGATGTGTGAGCTGTTATCAGCCTTACTAGGACTTGGGATACAGAAGACAGAGCTCTAAAGGAAAGGTTCATCTTGTCTCCTACTGTCTCACTGACATAGGAAGACAAACAAAGACACTCCAGTCTTTCATGAGTATCATGGGGCACAGACACAGGCTGACAGCTGCATCAAAGAAGACCTGTGTTGGCAATATCTAACAGGGGATGAGGTGGAGGGAGGGCTGGAGTTCATCTGACCTGCCTTAAAGCAACTATAAATTCAGGTCCCTTAGCTCAGCTCCCTTCATTGCCAGTGGAGAAATGCATGTGTCTCCAGGGGCAGTTTGGGAAGTCCTGGAGAGAAAGATTGGCCAGCTCTTTTCTGGTGCTTCTAGGCATGTCTCTCTCTTGTGTATGGATGTATTCAGTTCAAAACACAACCCAAATTACTCAAAAAACACAGACAACTTGGGTCATAGGGGGTAACATATAAGGTAAATTGAAATCACTGTAAGACTCTAATAGAATTGCCTGAGTTTCAGCATTAGGCTACTTCAGGTTTTCCTCCTGCTGAGACATATTCACCAGTAGCTTGAGTTCCTTAATTTCTGAGTGTATAAAAGCCAGAAAAAAACCCCAATTCTGCTTCTTTTTTCCTTTCTTTCTATTTTGCCTTTGAATTTCATTTGACTCACTTCTCCCCACTCCCTCTCTCAGATCATTTCAGTGAGATGTGACATAAAATCTGCAGTACTCAAAGAACCATCCTGAGGTCTTTCCTCTCTATACCTACCCAATACAACCAGATGAGACTGGCACAAAAGAAAAGAAATTGATAAATATTTCTTCCCACTGGAGTGGTGAGGAGCGAGATGCCAGGAACCATTGCAGATAGGAAAGCCAGTGATGATGAGGGTGATGATTAACCATATACCAGACACTCAGACACCCACCTCTCCAGTCAGAGGGCAGGGCAAGTGGAAACAAGTGATTTGTTTCTGCTTTGTTGTTTGAGAACAGGCCTGCTCACTCTGAGAAATACAGCAGCAAAAGCCTTGAGGGACAGAGTCAGAGGGGCTGCGTGCTACAGCAATGCAAAGCAAGAAGCTTTAATTAAACTCGCCTTTAGACTCATAATCTTAGACAGTTTAGGGATTAGCCAAGCTCTCTCTAGTTCATGTTGCCTACCCAGGATATGCAGGAGAGAGGATGAAGGGGAAAAGAAAAAGCAATCTGAAAAGAGGACAAAGTCAGTTTAATTCAAACTTTATAAATATAATATGAACTAAAAGCAGGAGAAGGCCAAGTGGTTTGGCAGAAATTCAAGGCATTCAAGCTTGCAGAGAAAACATATGGAAATTGTGTTCAAACACATAAATGAGTGTTAGAGAGCTTCAGAGGCCTAGGTGTGAGCATCCATGTCAAGACTTCAAAATGACCAGCCTCACAAAATGCAGCCCTCCCAAATGCTTACTCCATATTCCTGAGCAATCACATCTGTGTGTTTTCAGATATAGTCTACAGGACATGTAGTTGCTCTACAAAGTTCTCTGCACAGATGAGTGTTGCTCCCCATCAGTCACACAAAGTCTATGCATATGCAATATACTAATCCCGTTGGATTAGCAAGAATCTGAGCCTACATAACACCTGGGTTATCTGTAGAGCTGATATCTCCCATCACAAAGAAAACTTGCCAGCCTGCAACAGTTTCTCTGCCAGTCCTTTGTGCCAGCCTCAGAGACTACCCTAAAGGTTGCCCTCATCCTTAAGGAGGCCATGACAATACACTCACACACATCCTCTAACCCTTCCCAAGTTCCTATTGCTGTGAACAGAAGACAAACTCCCAGACAACACCAGAGGTTGTCCTCAGGTGACATCAGTGGTAGTAAGTCTCTGGAAGCTGTTATACCACTAGTATTTTGACCTCCTTGGTTACTTTCTACTACAATGCAAGGATGCCTGAGCTAGCTGGCACACCAGTTAGGAATAAGACAGTGCTAAGGTAATACCATTTTGGTCCCAGACAAACTCAATCCATCTCCCTACCATGCCCTGAGAAACAATGGCAAATAATTGTATTACAGCCACAATTCCATGCAGTTACATTTAGCCATCCCAGAGTTATCATCCTGCTCTAGACACGACTTGCCTATCCCTGCATGGAGCTGTGCTGTGAAGTGTTGTCCTCCCTTTCCCGCTTGGTGAAAGCTGCTATGTCCCCCAGACATACCAACCACCCAGACATAAAAGCAGCCCTTTCCTTCTTCTCTCATGGAAGGAAACAGTATTCTTGCTCCAAAGCTCAGTACTTTCACAGCAAAACAAAGGCTTGCTGTAGGCTTGAAGAGAACGAGATTGTTTCTTTCCACACACCATCACCCTCAATAAATCAGTGAGATGCCCTTCAAGTACTTTTTTTTTTTTAATTGAAACATTTTAAGCCCTTCCTTAAAAAGCAGAGAAGGACCTTGAGATTTTTTAATGCAGGTTTTTTTTTGGCTTTCTCTCCTGTCTGATTCCCAGACAAGGTGTTACTCATGCATTCTGTCAAAGAAAAGCAGCAACTCCCTGCACCACCATGAAGCCCCAAGGAGGGGCTTCTCACCCTAAGGGAAGCTTGTATTTCTGCCTCTCACCTTTCCAATGAGATGTTTGAATTAGCTGACCTCAAGGTGATGAGAGGTAAATGCTGCTAGGTGCAAATCTGTGCTCCTTGCAAGCAGGACACTACTCATCCTTTTTTATAGACTCCTTTAGTTTATGTGAAAAAGCAAGATTCTTCCCCCGTGTATTGTATACAACACAGCACTTTTTCTTTTACAATACTCTGCCAAAAGGAACCCCCTGTGTATAAAACACTCAGGGGATCAACACAGTTTGATAAATCGTCTTGTCTGTTAGCAAGTGGGATGCTTGACCTGGCACATCTAAACTAGTGCTTCCTTAATGGTCTGCTCCAGTGTATCATATCTGACTCTCAAAATTTCTCAGACTATGATTCACGCACAATGTGATTTTTCAAACCGAACACAATGTCAAGGCAAAAGTTATTCCGGTTGAAAACTAATTACACACTGTGACTGTTAACACGATTATATGAACTGTACTCTGATCCAGGCCCCAGAACATAACCTTTCCTAGTCAAGAAAATTATAAAATCCTAGTTCCACTGAAAGCAGTAATACAGCTCCCACTTATTTCCCTGAGATCAGAATTTCCTTCCAAATCTCTTCACCTTCTATTTTAGAAGAACCTTTTCGCTGTGAAGCAAAAGTAATCTTCATACAAGGCTACCTTCCGGAGCTTGCATGCCAACAGCTTTAGTCCATCAACTGTTCCTCACACACTTCCCAAGCAGCATTAGAGCAATATTGCCATGTCACAGGTCACTTTCACAGAAACTATTAAAAATCAAAGCTGTTTAGAACAAAACCCAGAGTTTCCCACAGGTAATTGTTTTGGAAAAAAGAGAAGAGGGGTAGAGTTTCACTTTTTGCGCTATAGGTGAGAGGAAGATTACAACTTTTTCCAGTTGAAAACCGCTACTGTGTCAATAAGAGTTTGACTCCTGCCTTCATTTTCCTTTTGAACCCATTGATGAAACATTAGGAGCTGTCCAAGTTTTCAAGAGCTAAGGGATATCATTACAGTTGTATTTAATATTAACAAAGGGAAATCTCTGCATCTACTGTTCTAAATATGTATTATGTTATCTCTTATGTGATATGCTTACCTGGTGGGAAATAAGGTGGTACTGTGGTTTTGTTTGCGTTCTCTTCGCACTCTTTCAGTCGTTTCTGCAGAGACGTAATTTGTCGACGAATTGCAAGGACATTGTTTTTGTCCAGTGATTCTAGTTCATTTACCAGTATAGTCAGATTTGTGATCTAGAGGGGAAAAAAACAGAGCAAGTTTAACGTCAACTTTATTGTACAGGTATTTGCAGGCAGGGTTCATCACAACACAGAAGACAGTACAGAAAAAGATTTTAAAAAATATCCTAAGAACAGGCCTTATCCTTCCAGCCTCAACTTGACATTTCCAGCAGAGGTATGTGAACACAAGAAAATGCTTTAAGACTAAGTTGTATAACAGAATGCAAAAATAAAATGTTATTTTATACTAGCTATTAAACACAGAAAGTACTTATTCCAGCCTCACAAAAGTATCTGGAAATTTTATTTGTGAAGATAAATAATGGTTTTAATCACCTGCTTGATGATCTAGAGGACAATGGAGAAAGTGATATTTCACTATCCATCTGAAGTAATTATTCTCTCTAGGTGAGTGATTAACTACAGTTTTGAAAATGTGATTTACAGTCAGCTGGGAAGGTGATAGTCTTTCCCACTTCTTGATTTCATATTGATTGGGCCACTGCCCTAGCAACCAGAAGCTGATTTTTTAATTATCTAAATTAAAGCACAGAGGCTTTCAAGTATGTGGGTCTGTAAATTAATATTTATTATAATAATTTCATCAGCTTGTGTGCTTAACACTGCGCAACACTGTTAACTTTCAGGCAGATATTTGGCAAAAATGGAGTCGTCTCCATTTGTTTTGGGGTTTCTTGACTTTTCTGTGCTTATCTTTTCTTATCAAGGAATAAGATTTTAACACATTTAAGGTCAAGTTTTCTTTTCATTTATGTTGATGAGATGCTAAAATAATTCCATTGGCTGCAGTAGAGACAGGCTACATTGCCTCAACCTAAACACAAATGAGAGAATAGACTAACTGTGTATTTTAACCCTCTGTGGCTAATTAAGTCTTTGGCAATACCTCCAAATATATTTGTTCAATGATGACATTGCTTCCAACAAGGCTGGGTTTCAGCTGAGTGACCAGTCGCTCTAGGTCACTGATTTCCACTTTCAGTAACTGGAAGTCCAGTTCTGTGTAGGATATACTGCCTGCCTCCACTTGCTGCACTCTGATGGTTAGATTAAGAATTTGCTGCTGATACAGTTCAATCCTTTTTGAGTACTCTCTAACCTTAAAGAAAGAAAAAAGAGACACATATTTAAGTCCAGGTTAGCAAATCAGACAAGCCCGTTTCACATCTTTATTATATTTCTGAGTGCCCTGTGCATAGCTTCCACATACTTGACATATATATTCTTCCCATAAACTACATAAATGAAACTCTCATCACATACATAAAAAATGTGAAATTTAACCCTCATTTATTGTTGGCAGTTTCACAAAATCCCCTCAGGAATGCCTGGGGATAACTAAAGGCAGAATTTTACTCACAGTCTTCCATTTTTTTAATTCTTTGCCAATATTGTCTCTGTAAGCTAATTTTATCCTCAGTATGCGAAGAACTTCTGTTGGTGAAAATTTTATTAGGAAATATGCAGTGTATTATCTCTCAAAAGCAACCAAAGGAGGGTGGAAAATGCCACAAAGGATTCCCAAGTCTTTCAGCTTCCTTTCCTATTAACTCTGAATCTAAATAGGACTTTACCCTGTGTACATTTGAATTGTGTCAAACATTGGCAATACTGGTTTGATGATTGTATTTGGACAGGGGAAAATACTTGAACACAGTGTTAAAAATCAAATCTGGTTTAAGTGAAAGTGTAAAATATATTGCAGGCTTTAGCTAAAATAATTTATATAGCAGCCTTTTCAGTCTTTGAAACATTAAGCAGTTGTCCAGATAAATATATTTTCACACATGTATCTGCTGAGGTAAAGGTCACAGCACAAGCATTGTGATGCAGAATGTTAAGAATATTATATGGATTTGGGACTTTCCTTAGAAATGTTAGTTCCTTCAAATTTAACACTTTGGTAAATAGACATAATTTCTCTCCCATATGCTTCATAAAAGTCACGTTTCTTTTCCCTTAAATCAATGTCATTATATCATGAAAAATAAGAAGCATAAATATAATTAGTCTGTTGCACTAGTAACTCCATATTTATACTCTGAGATGGTTTGTTTGCCTCTCTCTAGAGCACTGTAGTTTCCACAACTATTATTTCTTCAGCAGAAAAATTTTCTTCTCAAGCATTTTCGCATTAATATTAAATAAAAGTCAGTATTTTTCCCTGTTGTCTCTGAAATGTCGTCAAAGATTTTGTCATGTTGTAAAGACCATGAATCCTCCATTTTTCTGTTCTGGCACAATCCCTTGAGACCAGGACCCAAAAAAAACACATTTATCAAATAATTCCTTTCAATTTTGATTGGATCCCTTGTGTACCAAAGAGGAGGTATGGGAGCTCATGGCATGGAAATTCATGAAGGGCAAAAAGGATCCATTAAGTTTGTAAGTTATTTAGTGATGTGAATTAAGGAGAAGAAGTGTAAGAGTAGATCCTCTGTTCAAAAGTATAATTCTCAATAGTGGCACAACTACATTATAAATCTTAAAGAACCTGCTAGAAAACCTCTGAATGCACATACATAGTACACACCAAAACCAGCTTGCTTAGTTCCATATATTTAAATCAGAGTTTGAAACAGGTCTTCTGTTCTAAAGAAGCAGCCAGACTTTGAGCTGCTCAAAACTGTCAAGTTTCCACAAGCTGTAGCACCCTGACTCATAGCACTGGATGTTCTAGATCTCCCAGTTCAAGCCAGGGTAACTTCAAGCTATTTATTGTAATTAAGAATAAAAAAATAATAGCCTACCAAGATTTAGACCTAGTTCCTTGTGACTGGTTGGCAACAGTGACAACAGCTGGAATCCTTTTTCCTAGCTGTCACCATCATCTGTTTGGTAGGGAATAGTAAGAAGAACTAAAAAACGCTCTTGGAAAAGCGAGATGTAGTTGGACCTCACACTTTCAATGATCACCAAAATCAGTCTGGAGTTGAAAGGGATCCTCAAAAAAAATCATCTGGAAAAACTTTTCAAAGGTTAATGTTTAAACTGTGTGTCTAGAGTTTGCACAACAACAAAAAAGAAAGAATATATTAGCACAGCCTGAGAAATATAAAGTGAGCCCATGTTTGAACAAAATGACACTGCTGTGTCAAGCTATGTATATCATAGAGGTATTAGGAAACCTCTATAGGTATTAATAACCTTTCTCACAGTAATACTGGTAATAATAACACAATACAGACCAAATCTACAAACCACTGAAATAAACAGGCTGCTGGAATTAATGTTGGCTATTCATTAGTGAGAAACCTATGAATGTGAAGTTTTCTCCAGGGTCCTCAGAGCCTGGAAAAAATGCTGAGGGCTGGAATAAGGCATACATAGTTATTTCAGCACTGATTGCAGAATGCTGCAGGACGCGGACCTGAAGTTCTCCTCCCATATTAGAGAATTTTCACTCAGTCAACCATCTAGGTCATTTAAGGACATGTCAACACCATCCGGCAGAGTATAGCTGAGCCTGAACTAGCACCATCACTCTGCAGGGCTCTGTACAGCCACACCAGCATCACAATGAACTTAAGCTAATAGCTCCCCTGGCGAACTATTGGACAAATAAAATTTTCTCAGCAGTGCTGCTCTAACAAGTGAATACTGCTTTTTCAGACAAATCCAGCACATATGTCAAACATCACAATGCCCTGTGTGGAAATCACCACCTGCTCAGATCTGGTTTAGGAGTTTCTGTAGTTTAGAAATATCAGTTGAAAAAAGAACATGATGTTGCTCTTTTGATTGGCAGATAGATTTAAGAAGCTTATAATCCCTGCTCTTCACTGCATCTACCTGCTAGGGACTGGCTGTTGTCTCTTGACAAGCTGGCATGAAATTCTGTGCATATCTTACATTTAAGGATACAGACCAATAACTATTACTGATTTTGCTCACATTTATCATAAACACCTAAAGTAGGGTATGATGAGTGCATAGGGCCTGTGTTAGCCCTTTATAGGAAGAGAATGGAGTTGTGTGAGGCATATATAGGGAAAAAAATCCTCAGTTTCAGTTTTTTCCTCCTTGCCAAGCATTGCCACCTTCGTGTAATGAAAAGGGCAGGAAAAATCTGCAATGCTCATTTACTGTGTCATTTACCTGCAATTGGTATTTATCAAAACAGGTCTTGCAGCATGCAAAAAGACACTTCTCCAGTACGCATCTGGAGAGTACAGAAGGGGAACAAAGGTGCAGGATGAAGATGTAAAAGACAAACTGTGGGAGGACTGAGGGAAGATAAGAAAGAAATGACAAAACCAGCAACTTTATGAAATCACTCAGCCTAGGACACGGGCTTTGGGCAGGCTTGCCCTCTGTAGGTCCATAAAGCGCAAGGCTGGCAGTCTGCCTCCTGAGACAGAGAATTCCATTATAGGTTAACCGGTTTTACAAAGCACAGGGCAAGCATGCTTTTTGCCTCCTGTTCTAGTTATGTGAGGATGTTGTGGCCATTGTGAGCCTTATTCTGAAAGGCATTTTGTCTCCTTGTGATCACGTGCTGATCCCTCCCTGTTATGGAAGTGTCCTTTCCCCTTTTCTGTTAAGAGGAGCAGCCAATTCCCGCTTTGCTTTAAAAGGTTAATTTTCTTCTGTAATCATAATTATGCTGGCAAAGGTTGATGTGACAGAGGAAAAATTAGTCTGGTATTTTCAGCCTACGGTTTGTACTCACTTGGCACATGAGAGCATCTCTTTATCTGCAAGCTTCCTTGCCTGCTGATTCTATAAAAGGACCCCCTTGCTTTTTGAATTAACCAACAATCAGGCAAAAGGTTAATGAGTCAATCAGGCTGTTTTTCTGGGACTTCTAGCACATGGAAAGCATCCTTAAGAGGGTCCAATCCTGCAGCTCTTACCCAGGAAAAGTTTGCATGAGCTTCAAAGGATGTTTTAGAAGAGCAACTAAAGCATGGATTCTCAGAGTCAGAAAAGGAAGCATTCAGCAGAAATTCACACTGCTGTGGTGAGACTAGGTTATGTCTGAATGAGATTCCCTAGGAATTTGCTCAGGATCATTTCTAATAGTGATCAATATTGAAAGCTTGGCTTTCCTCCGTTTCATTATTTCCTTCTCTCTATGGGTATTGTCATGACTAAAGTAATATGTAGGATTGCATAAGGAGGATTCTTTCCACAATGGGAAACATGAAGAATTTTTGAGCACAGAGATTTATGCATCACAAGATCTCAGAGTACTTAAGTTCAGATATCAACAGGGCCATGCTCAACAGCTCTTTTATTTCTACAAAAAAACCCACGACATTATAACTGAGAAATCTTGCACACATAAAGTTACACCAAAATGCAATCTGTTCATTGTAATTTCTGACCCAAAGTGTCTCTTTGCCCACATCACACTTCAACTGGATGCATTGTAACACTGCTTGGCTGATTGGTCTCAACAGGATGAAATTCAGTGAAGCCTGAGTATGGTCAAGAATTTTCACTGTCTGCAGTGAGAACTGAAGGTTGAGGTCAGTGTCTACACTGTGGTACACTGCTGGGCACCAAAGGATGACAACACAGTTGTCACCAGCTGACAACAACTGGCAACCTAGACATTAATGTCTAGGGTAGGGATTCAGCTTGCCCTGAATTCAGAGGTGAGTTTCAGGTACAAATCTATTCACCTAATTTTAGGTATCTATAGCAACTTGTGTTTATATATAAGCATGATGTCTGAATTTAATGGGTATCTGAGACTGTCCACATAGAGAGGTCAAGCAGCGCTCGAGATGCTCTGCATACCTGTATGGCACTGGATAAAGGAAGCATGCACCATTCTGAGGAAAGTACTGGTAAGAGATTGGTCATGGCAGGGCAAGTGACTGGGAAAGGTGGTACACAAACATCTTGAAGAATCATGCCAATTTTTTGGCTGGGAATCGCGCCCCTGATCCCATTCCAACGCAGTTAGCTTCAAATGACCACAGTGGGAACAGTATGGGGACGTGAAATCTCAGTGATTTTCATGGCTCATTAACTCTGAGCTACACCTCCATGCTCCAAGGGATCAGATAATTCCTGTGCTTGGAGGCAGCAGGACTTCTGTCAACTTGCCCTTCATATGCCTGCTGACAGCTGAATGTTTTTCACCGTTAGCTCCAGTTCTTTCAAAACAAACGATTTGAACTGAAAGATCTTACCACAGGATCCTATGCCTGTTGTTGTGTTTTTTATGCATAACTTCTTATCTGTTCTTGATTATACCAGAGGAGGGTTATGAATATTAATGATCAGAATTTATAATTTAATGCTTTGCCTTTTCTGCTGATTAATTCAAGGACACTTCATTTCTTAAGATGCCTGGTTTCTGAAGAAAACACTTTCTGCTGGACACCTAATCTGAATCCTGAATATTTATTCACTATAAAAAATAAAAGGCAGAGTTCTGTCTTCACAGGCAGTTCACCCAGTGCACTCCATCATGTGTAGTTTTGCCTGAGTTCCTCAAAAAAAGTGGATCTCAATTCATGCAACAAGCAGCCAAAGCAGTGTAAGGTATGTTTGTCTTCAACAGAAATGCATAATTCAGCAGTCTCACTGTCACAGCTTCAGATGTTGACAAGGAAGAGATTTGATTTTTTTTTTTCTTTTTTCTTTTTTTTCTTTTTTTTTTTCTATCTGTGAGAGCAGAAGCAGTGAAGGGGCAAATATTCACCTACTTCTTCACTCTGGCCTGTGGTGACCTTTCTCCTCTTTCCCTTCATTGCCTTCCTACAATCTGGCTGGCTTGATACAAATAATAACACATGAAAGAGCAGGAGGCTTGGCTTTCTACAGCATCATGTAGCAATCACAAACCAATAAAACTGAGCCAAAAGAGGAAAAACATAATCATTCTTCAAAAAAAATACCATATGTCTCGAGCTGCAAAGGCCTAGAAAAGAGACAGGAGGATATTCAAATGTAAAACATGCTACAATGTCAAATATTAGAGATTTAATCACCTTTCTCCTTGTTCTCATAGAACCCTCTTTCCTGCGGATTGAAAGACACACCACAGAAAAGTGCTGCCTGCTGTACTTTTTCACAGGCAACCATTTTTCAAGAAAGATGCAACTGTTATTTTTAAGAGAAAAGAACACCTTACTTTAGAAAGCTCTGTCTCAAATTTCTTCGAGAGTGTTGCGGCTATAATTTCCAATTGCTCGACCTTCTGCACTGGAAAGGTGGTATCCGGTAAGTACACAGAGCATTGGCAAGTTCCCTCATCATCCACAGAGCCGGACACATTGGCAAAGAGCTGCAATAACAAATTGGTAAGAAAATAAGTGTTAATATTCTTCTCCAGAATCAGTACCTAATAATGTCTGGCACTAATATGAGCTGTGACAATCATGAGAACAATAACTTCATTATTAGCCATTTTTCACCTTTTTCTTCCAAAGAACTCAAAATATCTAGCAATTTTTATGACTCAGCCTTACAAATCTCTCTGAAAATAGTTAAATATTGCTGTAACGATTTTACCATTAGACAAACAGAGGCACATAATTTTCCTTACTTTCCCAATCTTGTGGACAATGTTCCTAACATAATGAAATAACTCTCCCAGTAGATAGAGAAGCAGCCAACAGCAGGAAAATAGTAACTTAGTAATTTATGTTTTATCTTTACTATTCTGTTAATCTAAAGTAATCAAATCATCTAGTCATTTCCATCCATAGAGATGAAAGCACCGAAGTAGAACTAGTAAGAGGGAAAGTTTTGAAAAGAAAAATCTTTCATTTGAAGTTTCTCAGCCAGCCACAGCAAACAGACATATATTTAATTATACACCACTGAAAGGTGATGAATTAAATATGCAGGTTTGGCCTAAGGTAAAGGTTCTTATTTTGCTACAAAATATTGCTCGTAACACCCACACATGACAGCCCACCCATCCATTTTTGTGAATAGCTGGCAAAGCTATTGGCCATGCCATTAGCATGAATCGCCTTGTCCCAGTTGTCTGCATGCTCAAAGCATCATCACTGGAGCAATGCATATGAGGTATGAAAAGGTCAAGGCTGGCAATTCATGATCCTGCCATAATTTACAGTCAAAGCACACTGTATTCTATAAACACTGGGCTGAATACTGAGTGTGTTTGGAGCAGTTCTTTCTTGTTTGTTCATAAAATGTTTCCCAATTCATAAACCTATCACAAATTTCTTAATAAAGATATTTGATGTTACTTTAAAATATTCTAGCACACACTTCAATGCAGCTGAATATTTTGAAGCTACAGACTTGCTCTTTAAACACACTTCTTTCTATAACCGCTCCTCCTGCCTTGCAGAAATACAGTGTTATTCATGTGTTTTCTCTTTTTCTCTCCCTCTTAAACAAGCAAACAACAAAACTATGTCCTGAAAGCTGACATTTCAGCACTTCTCTTGCTTTTTCACAGTAACATCCTCACCGACAAACCAGCGCAGAATACACAGTGATGGCCAGCAGCAAAGCTGTCTTGATCTTTGAGCCCAAAAAGAGAAAAGCAGCAAGCAGGAGTGATTCCATTCACACTTCTGGCAACCTCTTTACTGCAGTCACAACAAACAGCACACACCTCATTTTGAAAGAAAGCGTGAAAAGTCATTTTATCTGTGTTGTTCAAGCACCACAGGCCTTAAAACTTCACTCATAGACAGACTGCTGAAGACATTTAACATGAAAAGAAGCATTCCAGAATGTCCCAGCACATAACTTCCACTGATTTCCCTGCCAGGTAGGTTACCAAAGCATTTCTGAAAATCCCACTGAGAGCATTCTACATATTATGTCTAAGTTTCCAAGTATTTCTGAAGATGTGGCTACAAGTATGTAAAATATAAAAATATGAAAAATAAGTTCCTAAGTCAAATGTTTCTGCACCTGAGTCCTCTGTGTATGGGCATGATTGGGATGGCCAACTGGTCAACAACAACAAAAGAAACAGATGGGGGAGAACCAAAAGAAGAAATAAATGTGGCTTGGTAAATACATGGGACCTTCTTTAAGACTGTTGTACACTGGCATGCTAATTTTTGTGTGCAATAAACTACAGTCTCTACTGTATATAGCAGTAAGTTTTCTAGAGTTACCATGCTTATTTCATGTGCTAAAAAAAATTCATAAATATATTCAGATGATCTCCCAAAAAAACTCCAACTTGTGTTTTTAACCTCCCTATGAAAACAACCATTATCTTTTGACATTTGTGTTAGGAGGGAGCCTTGAGTTGAAGGCAGAGCTTCACTGCAGTAAGTGAAGTAAATAAGTAAGCTCATATCTAAGCCAAGAGACAGTTTTTCCAGAAGAGTAGGCCTGGGCAGACAGAACTGCTTCCATTCTTGCATTTACATTACAGATGCTGGGATCATGATGCTGACAGGATGAAGAGGCACATTTAGTTAAAAGCCCCTTGGGTCAGTAAGTGCTTCAATCAAACTATAATATCAGTCAAATGACAATCATGTAACAAAAATGTCTTCCTTCATCCTGTAGAAAAATATGTGAGGAAGGGTTACTTTTGATGGAATTGTATGTTTTTTAAAGTTTTATAATTTATACAGAATGCTTTAAAGAGACTGAACTGTCCTAAGCTACAGCAAGGACTTGACAGCAACTGCCACCCTGTAAAATTAAGCTGTTACATATATATATTTGAAGCTATGATTAATGTTCCTTCTCCACAACCCTGCAAATTAAGAATGGGAGTAGGGGCCAGCAGTCTCAATTTTCTGAAAACCAGGAAATTTGTCACTGTAGCCCAGTGACATTCACAGCTCTGAATCAGCTATTTGCTCATCTTAAGGCAGAGAATGGGATCCACAGAAATCACATGACAGAGGCCATGGCAGGGACAAAAGCCACCTCAGCTGGGCAAGGAGATGGATAAGACTGGGGTCCTGCTAGTCAGACTCAGAGAGAGACCCCTGACTCTATTTAACTTTCTAAATGCTTTGTGGGAGCCACAGACTTAACTCTGTTTCAGAAGAGGTCTGTCCACATATCCCAGGTGCCACACTTGGCTAGCCTAGGCAAGAAATATCTGCTGTCAATTTGTCTACCATCTCCAGCCTAAACTGGAGCTGTGCTTTGAACGAACTCTGGTTTTGACACTGGCTTGCAGGACCATTCAGAGCAAGTGTAACCTATTGAATCTGTTCCAAAGCAAACATGTTATTAAACAGTCACTGATAGAGAGAAGGAAAGAAACCAAACACTGAAATCTGCAGGATGTGGACTTAAATACTGTACCAGAAAGCA
This sequence comes from Oxyruncus cristatus, assembly GCA_013399855.1. Lineage (NCBI taxonomy): Eukaryota > Metazoa > Chordata > Aves > Passeriformes > Cotingidae > Oxyruncus > Oxyruncus cristatus. The sequence goes on along the minus strand of VXAY01004719.1, from coordinate 3,110,135 downwards.
CAGAAATCAGATTCAGGTCCCTCTACCAGCAAACAGCTGATAATATTTTAGTGAAGCAGAACAGTGAGAATCGAGATTTTCTGAATCCCAGCAGCCAGAAATAGGTACTCCTCAGAAAATAGTTTCAAGGCCTTGTTCTAGTTTATGAGAGAAGACTTCCACCAGGGAGGCTGTAATCACCACACTGTTTGGTACATTGCCATCAAATCCTCAGGGTCCCATCTGCTTCATGTCTGGGGTCCAGTTCAGTAGTCACAAGGTTAATAACAAAGTTTTGGATGTGACTTAAGGCACTGGTATGCAAAGATTTTGGAAATTCACTATTTCCTAAAATACTGGATACACAACACATAAATGCTTTTTGCAGACAGCCTAACTGGCTTATGTGTATCAGGGTTAAGTCTCTGAGTGACTGTGTAGCATTTAAAGAATTGGACACAAGTTCCTAAATTTGGTCTTTTTTGGACTTTATTGAAGAATAGTAATGGTTATACCTTTGGGGGAGTGTGCAGCGTGGCATTCATATTCCTAGGCTGAGTCAGGTATGGAAGCATCGTATAGAGATGAGTGGTCTGAAAAGAAAAAGAAAGATTTTTTTCAGTGTGACTTCCTGCATATGGCACCATCCCTTCCCCACCAGTTAGGCCCCATCCTGCAGGTCCAAAGCACTTTGTTTTATTATGGGAGCCATCCCCAGCAACTGTAAAATTAATTGGCTTTTCTGATCTGCTCCTGGAGCAACTGTTTCCCTGGGCAGAGTGTCACTTCAGATACACCTCTTCTTGAAGAAAGGCTCTGTGTGACCAGTGCAAGGCAGGGGACACTCAGCCAGTCCAGGAGGTGGGAACTGGGGCTCTGAGCCCTGGCAGTCTAAAAGAATAGTGCCATTAAACCTCTGCCCTAAATCCAGAGAATATCGTCCTCCTAGCAGGGATGTCTGCTCCTCACCTCCCAGCTCATGCTCCAGCCTCTCAGCACAAGACTCGGTGCCCCTTTCACACCGAGCTGTCAGGCTGTGAGCTGTGATGGCTGGGGAATGTGTCCCACTCTGCTACTAGCACCATGGAGGGGATAGCGTCCCACTGTGGGGACGGAGCACTGCGGGAAGACACCACACTGCCAAGGATACAACCAGGTCTGCCTGGGGACCCTTTTACAAGGCTATATACAACCACTTTAGGTATATACACCTACTTTAACTTTCATCTGTGCCTGATGCCTGCCTTCCTGCCACAGCAAGGAGAGCAGCTGTCACCCATACTGTGGGTTACCTCATCCTCACGCAGTGTGCGGAGCACAGTGCATTACTGTGGTGCAGCACACTGTCACCCATAACAGGGTCCTGCCAAAATCTCTGGAAGGCTGGAAACTGGAGCAGGACATCCTCAATGTCAAATGGTGTCACAGACAGAACACCAAGTGGGCTTCCCTTGCAACAGGACACTCTCTGCTGGGTCTTTCTGCATTTCCCAAATCCCAGCTGGAACCGTATTCCTGAGCCAGAGAATGGTGGAGAAATCCAAATGGCCAGCAAAGGGCAGGTCTATTGAGTGGCACAGTGTAAACAAGCTTTGTGGGACAGTTTGTCAAATAAACCCACTTGAACAGGCATCTGTGTGCTACTATGATTACGCTGTACAAGACAGGAGGCAGCTAGTAGCAATTAACTGTGTTTGGGCAGAGGAGCATCACAAATTGTGTAAATTACACAAGCTGAGGACTAGCTTAAAGCTAAGCAGACTGAAGAGGAATTTCTTCCCTATAAAGCTTTCTACCCTCAGCTTATCAACATATATTTACACCTTCATCTTGACTTTTGCAACTCTTCATTCCTTGAGTGCATAAAAGCACTTTCCCAGGAGGTGCTGACTTCACTGCGTGCATCCACAGCACTTCCAAACTTCAAAAAAGTATCACTAGGACCACACAGGAATTTTCTGGTTGGTGACTAAACCAGATAAATCAGAAAGAGTCATAGGGATCCAAAATGTTTTTTTTCCCAAAAAATTTTTACTAGTAAATACCTAAAGGCAGTCATTTAGGGTCAAACAAAACCAAAATGCTTTGCTTCATTTGAAAGATCTTTGAAACTATTCAAAACTTTTTTTTTAATAATTGAAGCCCAGTTTTAAATTAAAAAAAAAAAAAAACACAGTACAAAATCAAAATGATCTTTCACTAATGTAATTTTTTTGCTTTAAAAAAACATTTTTTCAAAGTTTCCTCTTCTCCCTTCCTCCCTGAATTTGATATTGCCTTTGGTTTGGGGTTGTTGTGGTATTTTTTCTGATTGATTTGATCTGCTTTGAACTTCTCTCTTGCCCAACCAGATACAGTTTTTTGAGGAAGAGGGAGAGCACCTAACAAAAACCACCCAATATGGCTTTCATTTGCCTGGTCTCAGAGTATGACATCAATCATGCAACTGGGAAAGCTCCTACCTCCCAACTCTTTCCACATCTTTGATGTGGATCTATTCCTGCTATAAGCCCTTGCTAATTAATTAGAAGCTACACAGAGCATTTCATATCCAACATGGATCCTCACTGGGAGTTGCACTCATCTAACCAAAGGCAGAATTTGACTCTGACTTTAAACCTGTGGCTCACTTTTGCGTTTATTACCCAGTCCCTATACATTAGTTGGGGGGAGTATGAAGGAATACTTTAAACTTTCTCCATTCTTAAAATGATGCAGAGACCTCATAATTTGTCTAATAATTTTCCAGCGACCTTGAAAGAACTTTCAACAACCTACATGAGAATACAAGAAGGCACCAAAGTTCAGGTTATGAGAGCCCCATCTTACCGCTTCTGTTGCTGTCGTTGTTCCAGCCAGAGCACTCACGCTTTGCAAGAGGAGCAGCACAGTCACGTGTGTGCGCTTCATCTTCTCAGCCAGCAGATGTGACAGCAAAGGGAGAAAGGATGTCTTTTATAGTAGAGTCTGGGGATTTCCCCAACCAAACCTTAAGGAACTTGTATGATTTTTTTTTTTTTTTGGATAAGTGATGTCATAAACTCATATAATAACAGGTGCCAAATTACTAACGTACAAAGAACACGAGTTGCCATCATAAATTATGTCCAGTTTTCTAACAGGATACCTTTCCCACACGATACAGTATCTGATTTTAATCTTGGTTATACAGAACATCAGATACTTATTTGCTACGACAGGTAGACAGATACTTCCCTTACAGTGACTCAATCATAAAAATTCTTACAGATTCCTTCAAAGTTATGTAGACAATACAGGTCTTGGTGGTATTTATTACTTCTTATATGTACAGAGAAGAGCAGATCAGGCTAGACTGTTCACACACCAGAACCATGTTGCCTTTTTTCCAAAGGCCAACAGACCTTTGCCAATAAGTAAAATACACAGGGGTCTCTACAGCTTTTCAGTTCCCTTTATTCTCACATAGCACAGGTGAGACACAGACTATTTCCCATTTCCTTCCCACCAGTCTTACAGCTCAATATTAACACTATGTACCCATTAATGTTTGCTCAGGTATTAACACTGTGTACCCATTAAAGCTTACTCAGCTTCACTCTTTTCATGGAGGTACATGCCACCTGATCACAATGATTCACTGTCCTGTCTCTAGAGCACTGACCCAGAGAGATGAAAAAAGGTCACACAGAATTAATGTGGCCCCCACATTCCCCAGCTGTGCTGCCCGCCCGTATTCCCCAGCAGTGAGCTGCCTGCAGTTCCCAAGGCACCCAACCCACAATGGGAACTCCCCACTTCCAACAAGCTACTACCTTGGTAGAGTCAGCTGCAAGCCTCCATCTGGTGCAAAAGAAATTAACGTTTCCCAGGTTCTATGGATCACTTGGAAAATGAGCTTGGTGTTTGGAAGGAAGGATCTAGTCAGGACTAAGGGAATAGCCATGTCTGTGCACTTGTACAAGTCAAGAAGTCCCTAGACCAAAACATGACCCTGACCAAAATAGCATTTTCCTTTTCCTTCTTCATTTTGTCAGACTGAGTTCTTCTACCAGGTCAGCAACAAAAGGCTATAGTTGTGTCTAGGTGAAGAAAGTCATTAGGAGACCCTTACTCCCCTTCAGTGTTGATGGGCAGAGGTAAGGGCAGAAGCAGCAGTACTTCTGAGCAGCAGTGCTACCTCATATGAAACTCAGCTCCCTGGTAAGGAACTCTTAAGACTTTCTTGTGTTACCATAGTACTATCAGCTCCAGGTGGCAATGAGAAAGCTGAGGCTTAGGGCAAATCCATACCAGAAAACTCTTCAGAGGAGTCAAGTCCATTGGGGTAACATGTTTTTACCATGGCTTTGCATAAGCATAAGCCTCCTGACAGACTCACAAGGCTGGAAGGAGCATCTCGCAGGGTAAGGATATAATAAGTTCTTGCAAAAACATTTTTTCACAGCAGAAGCTGCAACTCTACTGGAGGATTTCATGGCTAATAATTCAATGTAAGATAGACAAGACCTGGAAGGCATGTGATAATGTAAAGGCAAAAAGACACAGAGCCATACTGATAGAGCAAGAAAATGAATCCAAGCCTCTTCCTCCCAGGTTACAGTGGTCTGCTTTCCTGGGGTAAATCACAGTGCTGTCCAGGGAATGGAGAAGCTGAAGCTGTAAGTACAGTCAGGGCTCAAGCCCTGAGCTCCAGTGCAAGAGGAGCAGATTGGCTCACGTCAGAGCAGTTGTAGGCTATGAAATATCCTTTGCACCATAAGAAAAACACTTCGGCCACACCAGAGCAGATTTCAGATGCAAACCAGCACGTACATGTTGCAGACAACCAGTAAGCCTATGCTGCCCACCACGTTAAGTCCTAGTTTACTCTCAAGTTATGATATCCTGATATTGCATAATTGCCACTTCCTTCCCAGACTGTTTTGTGGAATGAACCAACTAATCTCCATACAAAACTGAAGGAAGTTCTGGAAACAGATCACTCCCAAAAGATGTCATGGATGAGGTTTTGTTCCTTTATCAACCCTGCCTCATCCTAACCAGTCCTCATGGCTCCTAACATACGCCTTTCTATTGAAATACCACTCTGGTGGGCTTCAACACGTTTCAGGTTATTTCTGATGCTCCAAACAAAAAGAAAAGAAAAGGGAAAAAAAAAAAACTCAGAAAAGTAATGATTGCATCTTAGCACCAAAGGGCCAAGAAGACACCTAAAATGACAAGTGTTTCATCATGTGGATACAAGAGAAACCACCCAGCTTGATGCAAAGGAACAAGCTCTGCACAGCATACAAGCAGGCCACTTTTCCTGAGAACCAGGCATCATTCCCAGGGGTGAATGCATTTAGCATCTGTATGTATGAAGACTCCACATGAGTGGCATGCTCCATGCCCCATCTGTGCAACAACTCCTTGGCAGCCTGCAAACTCTCTGAAGGCAGCTGGCTGTGGCACTTAAAAACCCGCTGGCCTTGCTGGGGCACCAGGAATCCTGTTGGCTACAGGGAGGGCAACCTTGCAGCACACACGGCCACACTTGCAGGCTCCACTGTGGAGCAAGCAAGTGAAGTTTTGTAGGCAGCTTTGTGCTGTCAGCAAAGACAGCCTGTGAGCTTCCAGCCTGATATCTGATCAGGAGAAAAACCTGTTTTCTCCTGATCGGGAGATCATGCATCAGCATAACAGGGAGTCTCTGTTCCTTCCAGAGGCTGGTACTGCAAATCACCCACAAAGCACAACGGTTTCTCAACGGTTTTTCTTTTATGCTCAAAAGGCAGTTCCGAGACAGGAAGCAAATATTAGCTATGTAATAATAGTTAACCAGCTGCTCTGGCATTTTCACCAGTATTTGTGTTTTCACATGACCTCACAGAGACAATGGGGACCTACATTTTTATTCCTAATCAAAGCATAATTAATACTAAATAAAAATACTTTCTCTTGATCTATGTAGAGCTCTTCATCTGAAAAAATAACTTAGACTCATTGTCTACATTTTAGAGGAGAGAAACTATTTATCTGTCATACAGGAAAGTTGCACCTATTTAGGAATTTCCACTTGGGAAAACAGGAAAATACAAGGATTTTCTCATTGTAGAGCTGCACCCACATCAGTACTTCCTTGTTGTGCAACAGTCCTAGTGGGCAATCCAGGGCAAAGTCTCTTCTTTTATAACAGACCTTCTCTTTGATCTCAGTGGGAGCTATACAACAAAATGTCTTTGCAAAAAAACACAACGTAGGTCTCTCGAACACCTGTCCAGCATATCCCTTCTCAAACTCAGTCTAACTTAATCACTGGTTTTATTACAGCGGAGATTATTGTGATTGTTATTCAACAGAGAGGTACGTGATTCATTTCTTCTCTAAAGCCGATGGCTCGATCCAAAGTCACTGGAGTCAAGTATTACTTGATCACGCTTGATGGTATGAACATAACATTCTACATCTCAGTTTCCCACCAACATTTGGAAAAGATAGTATTTCCCTGCTTCAGAGCCATGTTTTGTAATTAGATGCATTAACAAGAATAAGAGCCATTCAACTCTTACAGCACAGGAACCACATTAAACACTCAAAAATACCAGCAAAAAAAAGTATATAACTTGTCTCAGTTTAGTAGGCCAATAATAGGATTGAATGTAGGTTATGTATCTTGCTTCTATCTATCAAGTAATCATCAATAAATGTATTTATCCCAGCTGATGTGGCAATTTCAAATTCTCTCTGAATTGTTCACTACATTCCCAAGACAGGTGTATGACTTACACTTTCTTAAAACAAAAGAATAAAAATAAGTAGATTCAAAGTGGGATACAGTACCTAATGGTGCTAACATGACAGAATGGCTCAGACAGAAAGTACTGCACTGCACGTTACATTTTGCAAGTCTAATGTGAAAGCATTTCTACTTTTTGCCTGCAGACGCGATAAGACTCCGAGCTTCATGGAATCAGCATTTCAGCGCATGTCGTCCAGTACCCTCTATACTGTGGATTTAGCAAAGCTTGCCTAAAGCTTGTCAAATCCCCCCTCCCACCAAACTATGTATTTCTGAAGTAAAGCCAAAAAGATGGAAAAAACATTAATTCAAATTCATCTTGTGACAGAAGAACATAGCAGCTAATATTCCTTTTTATTTTCTGAAGGTGTTTCTTTCTGAAACTAAAGAGTCTGGGCTTCTTTGATTATAGGATCATCCTGCAGTGAAACAAGGAGGTGGTCAGCTTTCTTCGGCAAGGTGCTCTGTAACAACTGACATCATGAAATCCATCTATTTCATGACATCTATGTTTGGCATAGACCTGTTCTACTCTGCTAATCCCTTTATAAATTGCTTGCACTTTTTCCCTCTCCAAGAGATTCACATTCTTATGCAACATATTTTGGTGTCATCTATCATAAAGCCCATCTATTTGGAAGACATTATGCAAATACTCTCATTTAATCCCTTTATCAGTAGAATGTCAGGTTAGTGTTTTAAAAAATATCCCTCTGGGCCATGTTCAAAATGACAAAGTGTATGGGAAATATTAACCCTTCGTTTTGAAAATTATATTAGTAAGGGTGAGCCTCAATTTTCTGAGACTGTAGGAAAGGAGCATCTTCCTGGAGCAGAGTGAGAGACGGAGTATATTTTGCAGAGAGGGTGAAATTTCCTTTACACCTTTAAAAATACCACTGACACAAACGGAGCTGATTGAGACACAAAAATGAAAGGGAAAAAAGTTATCATAATGTCAAAAAAGAAAGATCTTCACTAAGAAAGACATAAGACCAAGACAATAGCAGGTGATGTACACACCAGACAGACAGATGAGAAATTATTAGCTACTGACTCTGGCTTGGCAGAAGAGCCTGTTACCCTGAAACAAAGCAACCTAGAGACTCTTGGATATATTAATTGTGTCTAACCACAATCTGCCTGTGAGTTCAAAGCCAGAAGTTATCAAGGAAGTGTAGTTCTGGTCTGTAAGACAGGAAAGACAACAGGGAGAGTGGATGGCAAAAAGGTGAAAGCATACATGAAAACTGGCACATTTTGTTAGAGAACATCAAAATGCATGAAAACCAAAATGTAGGAGTAAAAGTTTGTATATATTAAACACAGACAGCAGTATCAAAATATGCTGGCATGGTGAGAGAAAATGAAGTCCCATTGAAAGGACACTTAAGAAGAAGAAATAACTACTTCATTAAAAGAAACAAGAACAAAACCAGAGAGTAGGTTATATTCATATAGTATAGCAAAGGAAGGCAGAAGAAAACATCCATGAGAAGGAGCGTTAGAGGACAGTCTGGCTAGGAAAGGTACACTGTTGAATTGTGATTATGATAGATTTTCGTGGACAGCTAGCCCCATGTACAAATGCAGGAGAAATCTTAATGCAAATTTTTTTAAAGAAGAAAGAGTAATTGCTCAACAATAACCTGGGGCAATAACAAGGCAGGGGACTTGTTATGGCTGACAACAGATAATTGCTCCTCCATAAGGCATCTTGGAAACAGACCTAGCATGACACTAAACATAACTGTTTACTTTGGTATTGTATGGCATATAAATAATTCTCAAAAGTAAAAGGTGACACACAATTAGGAAAGACACCAACCTATTAAATGTTGTCTTCTCATCTGAGCAGCTTTAGCACTTCAGCACACTGCAGCTGAAATTCTTAGTCTTGCATTTAGTTCTGCCTCTTCCCATAAAAATGCATCCAATGCTGAGAATACCTACTCCTTCAGGAAAACTTGTCCTTCACACATATGTCCCCAGACCCAAGGAATAGAGGAATATGGCCTGGATGTGGTCCGAGTCGTTAATATGAATCCCAACACTTACAGGCACCTATATAGTAAAGACTTAATACAGAAAGGTCCTTGAAACATCTGCTCCACATAACACCATATTACAAGTCCCAACAACAATAAGACCTTTATTAAAAAAACAAAAGCCATTTCTCTAATGCCTGCACGTGCCTGTGGTTGGTGAATATAAGTGCAGTCACTTGGCCAGAGGGAAAAGGCTCCCAGCTGCTTTTTATGGCTTTGCGCATTCCAGAAAAACTGCTTCTTCTGTCAAACTGTAGAGCAGCACCAGCTTCATGAACCCTCAGCCCTGGCTGCCCTGTGAAAAAGAATGTGGTTAGCCCAGCCAGGAGGTGGCAAGTGTTCAGTGACCCCTTGATTAAATGTGCACACATGTGCAGAGTTAAGAGACGAGAAAAAAAATCTTCTTCCCCACAATAATCCCATATCTGAATGATGTGGCCTTCTCCTTCTTACTCTTTCTACCTATTTTGAATGTCAGATCAGGGTTGCCTTGACCAGCCTAAGGAGATGATGAGAGAAATGTGTTTTCATGACAGTTCTACTAATACTTTCCTTTTCAGAGATACAATCTCTTCCCTCTATGTGGGCCAAGCAATGTAAAGTGTTCAATCACACCAAGAGTGCTAATGACCACTTTCTCTTCATCAGGCAAAATCTTCTGGGTTTGGTATGGTTGCAAAAATCCTCCAAGTTTTCATCTTCAGCCAGATATCACAATGAAAACAGAAAATATCTGAGCTGGAGTAAGAGATGAGGAAGCCTATAGACTATCAGCTGGATACAGCTGCAGTTTTATTTAGCCTTTAGCATTGTGAATATTTTTACATTAATATTAGATATCCCTAAAAAAGCCTGTAGCGTATATTTCAAAGGCCTCATTGATCCCAGGCAAGGAGAATATTCTCATCCCTTTCCTGTGGCATGCAAACAAAGTTAAACCAATCTTACACCTACTCAGCCTCCTTGGCCCATTGCATCATCTCAGCACTACTACATGCAGGATCAAGGTATGGCCATTGTATCTTCATACTGCCCAACACTGTGTGGCATAGGCATGTCCACTCATGTTAGACAGGCTATATAGGGGTTTCACTGTGTTCAAATAGACTAGATGAGCAGCTATTTACATGAGTAGTCCCTTCTCTTCAGCTTCATTCATCACTCAGGGAGAAGAAAGCTCACACCCACATAACACTTGACCCCAGAAAAGAAAGTCATCATTTGGTTTTATAAGCTATTCAAATGTTCTATTTTGCAGTACCTGTAGACATAGACATGTGTGCTTTGGGCTTTGCAATGGACACAATGATCCATTCCAACCAGATACACAATTTTGCATAATGGTAACTGCAAGCAATGCTAAAGCAGCTCTGGTCCCCTAGAAATAAATAGATAAGGCACACAAGAATGTGCTTGTTGGGCAGCACAAAGAAGAGTTATGCTCAGAGATGTTCTCTGCAGCTGATTGACCTGAACTGTAACTATAGGGGCAAGCCAGATTTTTGCAAACCTCAGGATGGGATAGGCTCTGCGTCACCTGCAGTTGCTATTATGCAACTCAGCCTGCTTCTCAGAACAAATTAACATACTCGCTCTCACCTTTGAGACAACTGAAGCAAGAGAGTCTGAAGGTAATAGAGTGGCCCAAGGAGCCCTGGGGATCCTTGAGCAAGGCAAGCTTTCCTCCAGTAATGCTCTCACTATAACATGCACACTGATTGCTTTCCCCACTGTTGACTACTGCAGACTTTCTATCGGCTTCAGAGTTTATTAGTCTGATCCATCCTCAGCTGCAGTGAGTTTAATCCAGTCACTGAGAGAGCACAGGTAATGACCCCTCTATTAAGACATTTACCAGGGCAAATATCTCATTTTCAGTCCTTTTTAATACAGCCAAATTTCAAGTGTCTGAGCTCAGTGCCTGCCTTAACGGTTTTTTAAGACTCAGGGGGATCAGAACAATTTTTTGTTGCTGTTGCTTCAAGAACAAGGTTAAAGGAGAACAGACATTCAGTTCTCCTGAATGCTATTTTTTGGCAGAATTCTGAACAGCCTCACTGGCATTCAGAGGAATCTGATATTCAAATGAACCTAGTTCAGGGGCTGAAAAAGCTCTCTTGTTGACCTCAAGAAAAAACTGATTCCTTTATAGAAAAATATCAAAGACACCACACAAGGTCACTTACACAAGGATGGGGGAAAGAACGTGAGTCCAGAATGCCCAGACCCCCGGGGTGAGCTACTGAGCCACACCACCTCTCAGGCACCTTCTGACAAAAGGCTGCTCCTGGCTAATTTCACTCCAGCAGTGCTGTGTTGCATCCATCTGCTGCCCTGAAAGAGTTAAGCAACGCCAAAATTAGAGTCAAAGAAACAGAACTGCATCCTTAATCACATTCCCGTTCTTAATCCAGTATAACTCATGAGTGAAACCATGCTTGTGCTAAGACAGTACCCTTTGAACTGAAGCGGTAGGACTTGCATGAGCTGGTGCTCCAGCCTGCTTCTGCCACCCTGGCACGAACCACTGACAGACCGACTGCGATAAATAGTGGAGAAGGTGGGGAAGTGATAACATCTCGAATTGCTGTAGGTTGAATTGCACATGAACATGAGTTGGAGTACTCACAAAACCTTGCAAATGCAATACGGGACACATGGTATGTTCTCCAGGGCTTGTCTACACCACAAAGTGTATTTAGACCTTGACAGTGTCATCTTTAAAAAAAATTAAGTTTTTCCTCAATTTTCGGATGGGCTCTCTAATTTCAAAATAATAGTGACTTAGCATGAAATAGTTTAAATCCACTCTGACTGGAGTTAACCTA
>VXAY01004719.1:3085892-3098487 GCA_013399855.1 Oxyruncus cristatus | reverse complement strand
AAAAAAAAGGCACTCTATCAGTGGAATTAGTGCGTCTGCCTAGAGAGTGCATCGCTATTAATAGATCCCTAGAGACAAGTCTGGAGCAATTTCTCGAAACGCATCAAAAACAGGTAAGAATGTAGCACCAGAAGAAATTATGGCCAAAAGGAAAGAGAAGAAGGGAGAAAATCCAATTTGTAAAACCCCACCAGAATTATAATATTCACTTATTTAGCCATTAATTTCTGTAAATGCACTTCTTCACATATCTTTCCGAAGGGTCAACAGCAATATCTGCAAAAAAAAATATGTTTTTTCACAGATCCTGCCTGTTGAACCTGTTTTTTCTTTACAGTCTGGATTTCAGCTTCTCCCTGCAGGTACATGAGTGTCACACTATAAACTTGACAAAGACCCATCTGCATGCCTGTGTATTAAAACTCAGTCTCTTCCCATGAGACATACTCCCAATGACTGTTTGGTGGAACAGCAACTAATTTTGAAAAGCCTGTGGAAGTTTGCCACTGGGTTTGAAAATTCCTGCCAGGCTGGTTTCTGCCAGTTTGTAACACTATTTGCGCAGCTTTATCATTATGATCTCACCCGGAGTCTGAAGCTATGGTAAAATGTATTTACACAGAAATAGACCTTACCTTGTTTCCCCACAAATACATATTGTGATATCAGAATAGTTCAATTTGCCCACAAGAAAATTATAAAGTTCACCATCATGAATGATTCTGTGAATTTCTTTCAAAAAATCGTAAGTTAATCCTCTATATCTTTCAGTTGCAGTTTTCAAAGAACAGCAGTAACATCGTAGTGAAATAGGACCTCAGTATGATCTCTTCAGTTGTTTAATTAAAGAGTTGATCTTCACCTTTCTTATATATTAGGTTATAAACTCAAAATGAAAGCAGAAAATCTACCCCTCCTTTAAAATGCAAAGTTTCTGAACTGATTAGTTCTTATTTTTATTGAAGTAACATTGCTCCCTGGGTTGCTTAAAAACAGGAGTGAAACATCCATCTATATATCCCTTTTTCGGTATCTGCCCATCTGGACTCTGCTCTCATTATCAGAGACATGTCAATAGAACTTCCTCAGTGTAAATCTGATGAGAAAGGAGAAAAACTCTTGCCATCTGTACATACCAAAACAACCCGAAATCTCTGAGAGGCAAGTTGTGGCTGTTCTTGGTGTAGCACTTTCAGAGGTTTCTGACTCCAACTGTCCACCACACCACTCTGCTGGTAGTACCACCCGTTAACACAGCAGAGTGTGTGACACTCCCCAAGCCTTCCCTGCTCACATCTGAGCATCTCAACTTAAATGGCTGGAGGAGGCAATATCTGCATGCAGGGTGTGATACCCTTTCCTTGTTGCCTCTTCGGTTTGAAGGGCAAAGAAGAACATGAGGCAGGATCAGCAGGGAAGTGGCAAGGACTGCAATGTCTCCGACATGGGTGAAAGCAGTGGACCCAAGCCTTCAAGAAACAAGGTGTACCAGACAGAATGAGAGCACCTGGGGCAACACAGCTCTCAGAAGAACAAGGCATAGTATGAAATGAGTCTCAGAAGGGGACTCGCTTCTTGAGTTGGTTCAGCTGAACTCAGATGCTCAACCTGAGCCAGGGTGAGGCCACCTCCCCAAGCCCAGTAACACTGCTATCTGATGGCAGAGCACGTGACAGATGTCAGATCATAAGATGGGAAAAGCATGGCTGAGAGATGCTTCCTGTTTCCCTGCTACACGCACACCAAATGCTGTATAGATGTTATACGAAGAGCTTCCCTTCTGTTGGACTTGCTTGCACCTGTTATAATCTAATTAGGACGAAATTGGACTTCTTTTGCTAGCATCGTAAACAGAAGCAGCATAAACATATAAATCTTTCTCTTAAATTCCTTTTTCTTCTTTTTGAAATGCCAGAAGACTGCCTTGTGAACCCAATGTGCAATTATCTTTTGCATAGCATGTTGAATAATGGATCAAGCTTTTATCTACTACAGATGAAAATCATGCTTTTCTGAAATCCATTCACTGCTTCATGGACCCTAAATCCTCTAGGTGCTATACACTTCAGCTATCATAAATCCATGTAATGTTCCTATGCATGACACCATTCATTTAGACCACCAATTTAGTTAAAATGATAGATGTGAAAAAACCCACATGTAACCAAACAACTCCCCAGTGATCACACAGCTGCTGATGCTGAAGGGACTGTGCACTTTATTCAGCTATAGTCAGGCACTTCAATCCACATTTGCCACCTGCTGTCAATACAATGTCAGATGGAGCTGTGGAGTCCTCACTCAACTTACTCTTATTCAAGCTTATCTCCTTCAGGATTTTGCCAACAAATTAAGTGCAGCAGGTGGGATCCTACACCCAATGCCACTGTGGCTTGTAAGAATCTCCCCACTGGTTTGATCAAGACCCAAAGACCAACTCTTAAAGAAGAGGAAAACTAGCATCTGCTCCTCATTTTACTTTTTTTGCAAAAAGCCCTTGTGCGTATCAAGAATAATCCAACATAAAAACAGAGAATAAAGACAACACACCAAACAAAGGGTATTTATTACCCTTATCTTTGAAGTCTAAATCCTGCCATTAAACTATATCGTGCAACAGTCCTTACTTTCTATACAGTCCTGGGCATCCTCAAAGTAGTTTGGACACCTTCTCAAACTCAGCTAGGCAAGGTATAGCAAATCAGGCTGTTAGGCCCCTACTCAGCAATGTCTTTAAGCAGATCCTTATGACCCCTTAATGTAAGTAGCCAAGCACTTTGGTGATTCGAGTCTTTAAACAGCAAGGAAGCCATATGTCAAAGTGACATTGCGTATCTGTAAAATGAACATATGGCTCTTAATGTTTTCTGAAAGGCCTTTATTTTATAATATGCATCAATTTTTTTGTGCAGTATCCAGTTTTCCACAATTTTTAGAATAATGAAAGTCATCAGGAAAAACTAAGTTTGCTTTTCTATAAAATGAGCAAAATGTCTTCATATTATATTCCTCTTTGGCATACCACAAAGAACAACCAGAGGATGCACTTTCTTCTCAGAGAATTCACCATTGTTTTGATATGAAATGGGAGAAATACACACTTTTCTTTTCAAATCACTATAAATCAGCTTTCATAGTGGACTTTCTGCATAAAATTAGCCTGCCCAGCCATGTAAACAAATAAATGAATCAATGTAACATTGTTTTTATATGGCATATTGTCATCGTTCATTAGTGGTTTAATTCTGCATGTGTTCTGCAATTTGATAGACAAGTTGTACATAGGAAAAAAACAACATTCTTAAGACTTTGGCACCTACAGCAAAGCTATTAAATTCATATTAATGCATCAAAATTAGTAATCAGCAATTCTGAAAATCAGGTCATTCATTTTTGTGCCTAAATATAGATCTAGATGATTAACTTTAGGCATTCACAGTTGAAAAATGTTCATCCAAATGTGTCATCAGGGAGAGCTGAATAGATTTCTAGAAGAAACACTTGAGAGAAAAATTCTAAACGATAACAATTTAGATGATAAACAGTATTATAATTTATTATTCATATAGTTCTATTGGTATGCCTGGCATTCTAAAGGCAGGAGAAGAAATACAGCTAAATATGCTATTCTAAATATACTTTAAAGACTAGAACTGAGGCTATAAACACTTAGAACACAATTACTGGTGTTCAGCTGATTGTAGTATTTTTCTAAGGAAAGGTTTTATGCAAAGATTTTTCTCCTCTGCCCTGTGAAAATAAAAGGTAAGATGATATTTGTGAACTTAGAAGCAGACAGAAACATCATCAAACAAAATTTTCCAACTCTGACCTATATCCATAAAGAAATGTAGTTGCTTAATTTCTGTGTCAACATCCAGCTTCCCACTGACATCAAGAGATAAACAGTGGGAATGAAGAGTGGGACTGATCTCTAAAATCAATAGAGAGAAAGGTAATTCCAAAGAGTACCGTATATGACACTAAACTAAGTGTCTTAGAAAGGTTTTTCATATGACTCTCTTTCTGTTAATTAGAGAGGAAGAAAGACTAGTTTCAACCTGACATCTGACTTTCAGAGGTGAAATAAATCCTTTTATTGGTGCCTACGTCAAAGTTGGTTTTCTTTTACAAAAATATATTTCTTTCGGATTGAAGCACACAAAAATCCCAGCATTGGTAGATGCTGAAATGTAGGAATATTCAGCACCCAAAAATCTCATAGCTTTGTATAAAAATGCATGATCCCTCATGACCAAGAATAAAGTATTTTAGCAGAGAGGGTCGACAAACATTTTCAAAGTGAGCAGTCAGACTCTTGACAAAGTGAAAAGCAAGAGTTCACTTGAAAAGAGGGGAACAGGTATGAGCACCAAAATGTACTCCTTTGTAAAGATGTGTTAAACAACTTGTGTATTCCTGGTGAATCCCACTGCTGGCAGAAAATGTAGTAAACAGATAGTGACCATCTGACTTTCATTCTGTGCCACCGTCTGTATCTGGCATCCCATCCAGTTAGTACAATGGATTGCCTTTCCTAAGGGTCTAACAGCACTAATGAAGAGGTGCTGAACAAGTTTAAATGCAAAAGAAAATGCATTATAGCAGGGCCATTCACAGAAATAACTTTATAATAACTGACCATTTGGCAAAGAAGAAGATGGATGTTGTTTAACAGGGTCTTTTTATCAGTAAAACACTCATTTCTATCCCTCTAGCAAAATGTGTCATCATATGTTACAGGGAACTCATTCCTTTTGTGTCTAGGGAGAAAACAGTTGCAGTGTAAAAATGTCCCATGAAGACAGCAATGAGGCCAGAATCTGGAAAGCACATTAAATGTGCACACCAGGATTACATTTAAGAAGAAATGTTTAGATTAAAGCCCACTCATGCTACCACTCCCTGACATGACAATGGCAGCAAACCATCTCTAAGGCTACCTTCAGAAGTGACACTCAATTCTTTGTGGCGTTTCAATGTTGGACAGGACATCTTTTCACTCTGGTCAATACATATGGCAAAGCTGCGGCTCAGGATCTGTTAAATATAAATGATGCAGCCACCAAATCTTTTCAGAAACAGCAGAAGCATGAGATGGTTCAGAGGGGGTCAAGTCTGTTTGTATAAAACAGGCTAGATAGATCAACTCTCTCTCTCCCCCCACTGGCAGTAGAGTCTAGAGGCAAGCTGTCTAATGAGCTTAGGTTAGACACCTAATTTTTAGACACTAATATTTCTGTAAGACTGATGCAGGGAATCGCCTACAGCAGGGATCAGCCCTAAAGCACCAAGCTCTAAAAGATGTGCTCAGAGGTTAAATGAAGTTGGCTGCATGGAGGTAAGTTAGCTCCTTGCTACCTTGTCTGCGGAGGTCCCCTCTTGGTCCTGCTGTGGTATTTCCTTCAGCCCCAGTCTATGAGAACAGAGCAGGTTCCCCAGCTGGTAGTCAGACAGGAACATACATGATTTTCACCTGGATCCGCGGGCCAGCCAGAGCAAACACAGCATCTTAAACTTGAAGACATGTATATTTTGCTGAATCGAAAGTAATTTTTATAATCTGCTTCTTGAAACAAGGAAAGTAATAAAAACACATGCAAACTTTAGCAGTAGCAGAACAAACCAATATAGGAGTAGCATATACTTATCTAGCTTCAACACCACAAAACAGCATGCAGAGGCCTGCTACACTTACAGCACTTACAGCTAAACAAGCCATGCATCTGCTGGTTACCAAATCCGAAAAGCACAGGCTGTCAGTGCTTTTCTGAAAACTCTCAACTTCTGCAGGACTCCTCCCATGCCAGCAGTACCTCTGTCTTTGTACAATGCATTTCCCACCAGCAGGTCATACAGCAGTTCAGTTGAGGGGGTGCAATGGATAGAATGCCAGTTTCTGATCTCCCTTGTCACAACAAAATTGACTACCTTTCCACTGGTCTCAAGAAGTTTTTGACGACGAACTCCTACAGGGAGTTGTCATTTTGATAGAAGGCATCAATGACCTGCTTTCTCCCACTGACACCTCTGGCAGAGGTCCCACTCTTCCTTCCATTGTCTTGCACATCCTTAATGAGAAATATTAAACTCTCGCACCCTCAGAGTCCTCCCCACTCAGGCCCTCCTTGCAGCAGGGTGAAATGGCAATAACAAGAATAAATAAATATGATGCACTTTTCTTAGGACTGCTCTAGAGCAAACACAAAAATGCAGTTTGTATCCTACAATCTCCATAAACTTCATGATTTGGGTCCAGCTAATCTAGACCCAGAACACATATCTTTTGTCAAATTAGGTAAACCATCTCCCCCCATGATAAAATCTATCTGATAAGCAACTGATCATACAAACAGAAATGTCATTGTTTGAAAACTGTAATGATATTTTTAAAGTCTATTACAGAGAACACAGAGAAGTTCTATTTAATTATTGTATATGTTTTAAACCATTTTATACTATCTTTCCTTTTTCATGGACTAGACAATTTTTGACCACTTACAAAGGCAAATATTCTTCCTTAACCTACTCAGTGGTGATGGGGAAACAGAATAAAGAGAATGTTTGCAGTTTATGGGTACATCTGGTGATGCTGCAGCTCATAAGCCAAATTGATATTATTTAGTTGAGTGTCATCTACCACCAGTTAAATAGAATCCTCATGCTTGCCATCTTAAAGAGCTTGCAATTGGGCATATTTGAATCAGGGTTTTAAAGTTTAGCCCTTCTTGTCTTTCCAGATATTAAAAAAGAAATTGTGATTTGTAACCATAATGGGTTATTCTCCTATCAAGCCACCAGATGAAAAGAAAGAAGTCTTCCTATTCTCAGGGCCTTCAATAGTTAAGAGCATGTAACCTCAGTGACCTGCAACATCAAATGAGAAAACACAAGCTCAGTCTTTCAGCTTTTAGCTTTATGGACTTTGAATCTACAATTAACTCATTTCTGAGCATCTGGTCTTTTTAACTCCTTACATTCAAGGTTATTTGATCTTTCAGCAGTCAAGATTTGCTGATATGGCAAACAATTTCACACTTATTAAAAATGGACACCAGCTTGTGACATGGAAAATTGGCTAAAGCAGGGTTTTTCTGATCCTTCCTGTTATTTACAATTCTATTGAAATGCTAAAAATAATAAAAAAAAAAGATTTATTCTGTCCATTTGTATGACGCATCTTCTAGCAAACATAATACGGTGCACGACAGAGTTTACACACTGATCAGAGTGACCACTTTACAAGTAGGTCAAGCTGTCTTTTGTCTTTCCTTCAAGCACTTATTGTGGAGGTTACCTTGGAGCGATTGGTTTGAGCCACCGATATTTTTCTAACTCAGTTAGGTTCTGGCACTGATGAAAGTACACCCCTGCTTCCACTGAAAGCAATAGCAGAGTCCTGAGATCTATAGTACAAGTAATTGGCCAAAAAATAGTCATGATTCTATATTTTCACCCTAATATTCACAATATCAGGTATAGTGCAACTGCTTGGATCTCTGCTTAAGATGAGTGAAGAAAACAGGCTTCTGTCCCAGATTTTTCAAATATGAAGCTTTTAGAAAAAAAATCTGGGGATCTTTATGTTTGAGATTTGAGACATGTCTTTAATTCTCCAATATTATGAAAATATTTTTGTGACTGCTTCAAACACTAAACGAGTTAACTTGAACTTCCATTCATCTTGCTCAGAAACAACCTCTTGAATTTATACTATAAAGCTGGTAACTATAAAAGATCCACCACTCTTACTAATACTTAGGCTTTGTTTAACTAGCTCATTGAAGTCAGTTGGACTATTAGGTGCACAACTCAAAGCACTTGAGTTCAGCACTATTTAGAAGGCTGGAAAAAAGATGAGGAAAAAAGAATCAATTTCACTTAATTTGAGAAAACTCACTGAGGTAATAAGGTAATAAATAGGGAATTCAATAGTATTAAATGATTTTATGCAATGGATGAAGAAAAGACAACACCTGCAGTGAACAATTCTTGTTAAATCACCCTTAGCTGGCATTGTCACACAGCCCCAGTCCAATACTTCAGTGCAGGGTTCATAAATAATACCAGGATCAAGCCATCTTTTTCAGCTGCTTCTTGATTATCATTCACACCATAATTAGCATATCAAGGTAGGAAGAAATGCATGAATATTTATTATCTCCATTCCTACATGGAAACTTAAATGAAGAATTTGTAAGAATATGAGGGACAGACCTACCCATATTATTTATATGCTTAAGCAAAACCTTTGAGCTAAAATTCTGATGCCACAGTAATGACTTTGAAGGGGTGAGAAAGCTGTGGCTATGAGCATGTTATTTCTGTGAGATATCACTGAAATAATGGCAACAATTACTCTGACTGGCTGTACCGACAATGAGTGCAATCCATGGAGCCCTTGAAAAATGGCAGCTAGGAAACAAGGGGAAAGAGCACAGCTGAAGCCAGCTGAACTGTGGCAGCGCACACAAGCCAGGCAGGCATGCAATGCGATATTTTGGCACAATGAGAGCACATGAACTCCCAGGACTTTCTTGCTTTCACCCTCAAAACTTTCAGTGGCAAAACTCCCAACCGCTGTGCAGCAGCTCCTTCTCATCCCCAGGCCCTTCTCCCCCACCAGTCACTGCTCAGAGGACTACAGAGAAGGTTCTACCAGCGGCCATCCTGCTATTGACAAGCATCAGACTTTCCAAAGAGAGGTTTAAGATGGAAACCATCCTGTCTCCATTATCTCCCTGCCCAGATCTCAGAGAGGCATGCGTAACTATACATACTGTCTCAATATCATGTGGCCCTTCTCAGCCATTCTTGTATCTTAGAAAAGACACAGAAACCTGGTGTATCACTGGGAGACTCCATTCATTTTCTCAAACAAAGAGAGGAACACCTAAATCCAGAAGGTTTACAGAGGTGCCCACCTTTCTCCACTGATCAGAGAAAAGGTGTCCCCTGCAGGGGGACAGGATTATCCCTTCCTCCCAGGTATGGGTAGCAAAAACATAGACCTATTTGCCCTCAGGTTAGGTAAATACCATAATCATACCCACCTCTAAATATTTCACAGGGGTACAGTAATTCTTCATTACATCATTATGATTGTCCCATGATAGCAAATCCCCAGCTGATTTCTGCATTCTGCTTAGTAACCTGTGAATGGACCAAAAGTAATGCTATGTATTCATCACATCAGAGCAGCTGGTCCACACAGCATCCAGTAGTAGAGGAAGTATGAGAAAAGGGAGCTTTTCAGGAAGGAGAAAGAAGGGGAGGATAGGGAACATAGACAGAAAAAAACAGAACAAGGAGGGGAGATGAAAAAGAACATCACTGAAAGCAACTTTTACTGCAGTTTAAGATTAATGACTACTCATCCACCAGCACTCTACAATCTGAGATAAGTGGAAGAAACTGGAGCTGCTACTCAATAGCCAGTGTAGCCCTTTGCAGACATAAAAAGCAGTATGCTGATGTTCCCACTCAGACATATAAAACCAATGTGATGTATGTAGCTTTTAAGTGTTGGTGCAGTATAAAAGTTTTATTGCTGCTTTGGCTTGAAGAAAGCTACAAGCCTCAGTTTAGGAATTGCAAGACCCTGTAAAAATGGTTATGAAAGGCATTTTTCCTAATCACGTTAGCAAACCCTTCTCTCCATTTTCCCTCTCATTAAAAAGCTTAAATATTTTACAGCTATAGTGTGCAGGCTTATGTCCAGATTACCCTTCATTAAATGACTTTTACAGTAGCTGGATACAAGCCTTTTCTATTATTACACACCAGCTAATTATGTCTCCTTTGTTTTCATTTCATCGTTTTAAACAAAGCTTTTAGGGACACAGCTACTCTGTGAGAGGTGTTGCCAAGCTGAACACATTTCCAGCAAATCCCAGCTGGGCTGCATTCATTTCATCAGATGATCTTTGCAACATGAAGTAGCTTTTTGGAAAAGAGAAAAGAAAAAAAAGGAAAAAAAAAAAAAGGGGGGGAAAAAAGGAAAAAAAAAAAAGAAAAAGAGGTAGGCAGGAAGGAAGAAGAAGAAAAATAACAAGTACTTTAGTGCAAAGACAGCTTCTCACTGGAGAAAAATCCAGCAGGATGTTAGTGAAGAATGAAATATGATGTACAGTGATTCTAAACATCATAGCTAACCTATGTGAATGATCAGTTCTATCAGGCATTTTCTGAATTCTGACAGCATTGCTGTTTTTAGATTACCCCAGTAATGTTTCCAAAGTGTATTATTATATTCATGGCAAGAAAAGAAGGGGAGGAGGCCTGAAAATTACTTCCCTCCTGGCAGTGATTTGACATTTATGTCCCACATTGAGCCAACTCTTTGCATTGCCTGGGAAGCCAAGGGAACCAACAAAGAGATATGATTTCCCCAGAGCTGGGGAGCCAAGGGAAATGATCAGGCATCTGAAGACTCCCCAGGGTGCAAAGAGCAATAGCAAAAGGCTTTACTAAAGAGATATTTTTCAGCACCTGTGCAAATAAAATCTACATTTAAATTTTATTTTAATTACTCATTCTCACCCATGATACACTGAATTATCAAAGTAATCATATCAGGAATGATACTAAGATTCATTATGTGTGTTTGCATGTACAAAGTGCCTCATGAACAGTATGTAAGATGGCTGGCCCCTGCTCCACAGAGCCTAAAAGACCACATGTGTACGAGTCTTCTTTCCTCCTCCTTTTCTCATCGGTATTTCATAACACTCCTTTAACTTCTTTTTTCATTGTTTTTCAATCCTTTTAAGCCTTCCTTGACCAGGTAGCTTTCTATCCCTCCTTGAGCAGATGGTATTCAACTAGCCCAGTGAGGGAAGTTTCGCATGCTCCTGTTATCAACAGGATGCTTGTGAGTCCCACCCTTTACTTTCTTTATATTTGCAGTTTGAGCCACATGTAAAGCTTTCTATGATTTACTGAGTCTAAAATCCCAAAAGACAGTAAATTTGAAGATCTTCTATTGTTATCAGTCCAGAAGTTTATAGGATTTTTAAGGGACTGTTAACCTTTCTAAAAGTATTTAGAAAGATATGTCACTGTAAGGAACTCAATAGGAAACTGAAAAGACTGAAAACTTGACCTTACCTCTACAGAGTAGCATGGATGGTTCATCCTCTATCAAAACGTGTGAAGCTTTTCGGTGACTTACTGTGCCATCACATATTCTTATTATGTATCAAGCATCACATACTCTTATTACGTACGGACAAGGAACCAATCCTTCTTTGCCTCCTAACTGCTTTCTTGTGTAAACAGAGGAGGCAATGAGCTGCTAAATGCAGTAGATTTCACAGAGTTCACAGAATATTGTGAACTGGATGGGACCCACAAGAATCATAGAGTCCAACTTTAAAGTGAATGTCCCATATAACAGCCCTTCTTCAACCTTTCTATCTCATAAAGAGGATATGCACGGACAGTTTTGTTCATGCTTTCCCATACCAACTCTAGGTCATATCTTCAGCTAAATAGGAGCCAGGCTAACCATTCTTCCCAAGAATCAGCTCTAGTTGCCCCAATGGTCCACTATTGCCCTTCATCCCAAATATTGCCAGAGTGATATGACCAGTACACTCATAAGATCATTGGTCAGTAAGTAGAAAGTATGCACTCTACTCCAGAAACCTGCTGCTCTCCACTCAGTTCCCCCACTCTTTTTTCTAATACCGAACTTCATGGACTGTTTCAGAGAGACCCATGAGGTGAGAAGTCACCTTTTTCTCCCACGGACAGAAGGCAGGAAACCACCTCCCACTCTAAATAATCCACAGACCTCCAACCCCACACAACAGTGAAAAGTAAGCACAAGATCCCTCCCCTTGTTTCAGATGTGTGAAATGGAATAGGAAGATAAAAAATAGGTTAGCAAAAATGTAGACCTGAAAGATCCTTAGCCAGGTTACCTTTCCAAATCTTGCTTGTTTTTCAGAGATATTTGTTCATGGAGTAGAAAAACATGGAAAACAACCCATCTGGCCATGTAGGTGTTGCCTTCATTTTTCTCTAAAAAAAAAATCCCCACATTTCTCTCCCTTTTCAGCCCAAAGGGAGAGGGCTAATCACATAAGGGGACCCACAAAAGCCTGTCTCCTTGTCGCTGTCCCATTGCACTGGCTTTTGCAGCAACACAGCAGGGGTCCGATGCAGCTGTTGGAAAGCCTGTCCTGTCTGACCAGCTTTGCCTCTGCTCCTGCTATTTTGCTACTATATATGCAGAATAAATACTGAAAAGCCTGTCAAGCAGACCATTTCCCATTATTTGGAAATTAGCAAGCTTTATATTGTTTCTAAAACAAATTGTTTCCATTATCAGAACACTGCAATGCTGTATGCATCCACAAAAAATCATCACACAAATATATTTTTTCTTTAATGTACTGTGCTTTTTTTTTTTTCTGTGAACCATTTTCCTCCCTTTTTTTCCTGAGATTCCATTCAAGAGGAATATAATAAAAACTCAGGTACTCACAGACTGTTTGCAATTATTTTCTTTTACCCTTCGATACCAGCAGAAGAATTTGTTCTCCTTAACTTCAGAAGAGAGCAACAATTAATTTAGCTGATGAGAATT